>JXSR01S074945.1:7239-18306 GCA_000969725.1 Ophiothrix spiculata | reverse complement strand
ACATATTACTATGCCAAATTGTGAAGGAGACCCGTGTTATTGTTTTGCCTGTGCTTCGCACACATTAACCTACGGTTGGGTGGTGGCGTCAAGTGCCTCTAAATGCAGTTTCTAATATCCAGAAACATCCTTTCGATCCACCTTAAGTCGATTTAAAAAAGGTGTAATTAATTTAAGTCAAGTTGCTAATGTGAAGGTAACTTGCATGAAATCACCGTTAAAACAGGGGTATTAAAATTAAATGCCCGCTGATTTAAATTGAATTCAAATTAAGATTTATTTATATTGATTGCATGTTTGGCCAGTGTAAACAAGGTTCTATAGACTGCAACATGTTTGTCATAAACAACAGTTTGAAAATCATGTAAATTGATCATTTTCTGCAGATGTTTAACTTCTAGAGAATAGACTAATATGTTACATTTTGTTCATATACAACTGTTTATCATGTCAGTTGAAAGGGACCATTTACAAACATTAAAGGGGGCCTGATGCAAAAAAATTTCAGCACAAAAAAAAAAATACCCCATACTTTTTTTAACCCCCCCCCCTTTTCAGACTTCAAATTTTTCGGTGGGTCCTTTTTTCCGAAAAAAATAAGGATCAACACCACTGAAAATCATACAGACTCAGTTTCTAGGGGTAAACTAGGATGATTTTGTTCAGAGCCCCCTCTTTTTGCATCAGACCCCTCTTTCAAGTGTTTGTGAACGGTCTCTAAATGTATTTAATTTTGGTCAAAAACAGCAGTTCATTGAAAATTTTACATCATGTTGCAAATTAACTATTGATGATTGTGTTGAACTGTTCATTTTATTAAATAAGACAACAAAACACATTGAAGTTGAATATTGAATTAAAGCCTGTCATGATTGATCCGTAGTATCCTAGAGAAGCTGATGTGGGTGAATGAAGCAGAGCTACTTAATCACGTCTCGTGTACCGGGAGGGAGGGGGGTTAGGGTCTTAGGCAGAAATTGATGGTTTGGCAGTATAAATTCAAAACTTCAATGTGTGCAACTTACAGATTTGTGGCTAAATCTGAGGTCATATTTTCAAATTTGGTGTGCAAATTAGGCTACCTCAACCTTTAGAAGCAGGAGGGTATCCTCTGACAATTTACCAGCAAGTATATAAGAATGAAAAAGAAATGGGTCTTGTTCATGTTTGTCAGTTATCCCTTTGTAGAGTTTTTTAATTTTAAAATTCTCTGAGAAAATAAATAGCACTACTTATCAAAATGAGTGATATAGAAATATGTATGATGTTTTTAGATTTAAAGCAAAATGAACAACATGAATTGCATGTGCTTTTTATCCATTTTTCAATAGCAAACCAATTTTTTGACAAAATACTCTTGAAAACACTTTCAGATAGGCATATTCCTTCATCTTATGCTGTTTTTACTAAAATCCATTTTTGATCAAAATCTTATAATATTGCTTTAATTGTACCAAAATGGTTTGCTCTGTATAAAGTTAAGCTTTGATTAAAGAGTTGCTTACGTAAACTAATAATCGGTTTGTAATCGGTAAGTTGATGTTTTTTACCGATACTGATTTGGAACCGATAAGGCAAATATCAGTGCCAATTTATTGGTTACCGATAAATCGGTGCAACCCTACTTGCTATGGTGATACCCCTATACACTTCTCTTTAATCTGTGGTTTCAACATCAGTGTGTCTCTGTATTTCTGTTTTGTCAGGTTTTACCACATCCGCACATACATCAAGCCAGGTTCTAAAACAGTCCTCAAATATGAAGTAGCGCTGACTCGTCCACCAGGTAAGCAGGAATTGCACTTGAATTAAAAGAACTTGCTGATAGGTTCCACTTAAAATTAAAATTTAGATTGCTCTAAATAAAGCTTAAAAGTGTATTAATATCAAAAGAGGAAACAAATCTACACAGAAATGGCTAAAATTGAGAGAGAATTCACTGGTAAGGTGTGACAATGTCCATTGTTTTCTAAATCCAAATTGTTACGTTAGATGGATTAACCAGTTAAAAGATCAGTCAAAGCTTCTAAAGACAATATTAATAAAAGAGAAACAATTCAATCAAAAATAATTTTGTTTGGCCATCACAGGCTATTAGAAGCAAGATAATTAGGCCTATGTAATTTAAAACTAGAAACACTGTTTTCACATCATTTTTTTTTTTTTAGGGAAAAAAATTAAGTTGGTAAACAATCATAGTTTTTCCAATATTCCCAAATTTGGTAAAAACTGCAAGTAGGTTATTTTACTGTTTTTTTAATACTTGTCCTATCGACTGCGATCACATAGAAGTATACGCTATTCGATGGCTATATGTTATACAGGCAAGGCGAGCTATTCGTTTGTTTGTTTTTTTAATAGCGTCCTCTTATGTGACCCGGTAGCATCAAATTCACATGTTCGATTTAATCTATGTGCCTAAGTAAAATCGTGCACCGTGTACCCGAATAGTATAGTTCTATGTAATCGCAGCCTTATATAGATATATTTTATATTTTGGGAATAAATCACTGTTGTGAACCATTTAGCTGAAAGAAATTGTTCTCTTTGGTTCAAATATTTATTTTATACCTTTGGATTTTGTGCCTAATCGATGTTTTCCATCAAATAAATGCTTCCAGTGTAATAAATATGCCCTAACTAATAAATGTTTAAATTCGCTCCATGATTTACTTTAATGCATTTAGTCAGAAATGTTGGAAAGGAATTGCAAGTATATGTTGGATGAGTCATGCACGAATGTCAGCTGCATTGTTTGACTTTAAAGCTGATTGTGTACTGCTGTGGATGATTTTGACAGGGCATTAGTTTTTCGTATTGCCCAACTCAAAATAATCTATGTATATAAAACAAATATTGACTACTCTTTCACTGGGGAAGTAGTTAAAAGAAATCCCCCTCAAGTTTTATATGCCTACTATTTTTCCTCAACTCTCAGCCTCTAGAAAATAGAAGGTCTATGATCTTAACGTCATCTCAGGGTAATGTTTACATGGAAAATGGTAAATATTGCTTCTTCTATGATCTTAAGACCATGGCCTTATATTTCCCTTCGGCCTCAGAAAAATAGTAAAGCTATGGTCACAAGATCACCTCGGGCAATAGATTTTATTACAGGCATGAGAATCTTGCTGTTTAAACAAGAATTCCTGTTTTTTGTGGCCAAATGTATGTGTTTTCCTGTTTTTTAGCCCGTTTTCCTGTTTTTTTCCACAATTTTCCTGTTTTTTCATGGTTTCATTTTCATGCCTGTTATTACTACACCTCACAAGTATTTATTAATCCATGCAATCTATTTATTGGTCATATAGCGGAGACGCGTAATAAGTAATTTTGACTCTTTCCCGCGTGTGCGTTTATAACTAAAGTGCAGTTGCGTGGGTACGTGTTTACGTGTTGCAGCTATGTGTTTTACGCATACGCGGGGAAAGAGTAAAAACTTCCGCATGGTACTACTGCATGGCTCACGGCAAAATACTGAATTTGTTGATTTTAAAGTTTTAATTCCCAAATTACATTGTGATTTTTTGAGGTGTAGTAAAACAAATACAACATTGTTTATTTCGGAAAAGTATCACAAAATACTGTCCCTCGGTATTGGATGATCGAGACTTCCACCCTCGGCTGCACCTCGGGAGGAAGTCTCAATCATCCAAAACCTCGGGAACAGTATTTTGTGATACTTCCATTCAAACCATGTTGTATTTGTATACTATTTGTCCTAGTAAGCAGTCAGTATTTGTATACTATTGCCATTAAGCATTTTTTTTGTATACCACTGCTCTTGTGTGAATACTAAAGTCTCTGCCAGAATTCCTCGGACAAAATCAGTCACGTGACCACAATTGCAGGGTACGATCGTGTTCGTAAACAATTGGCCCTGTACTCTGGATGCTTATTTACATTGTCTGAAGAATTGTGACGCAGATTTTAGCTGCTATTTTTCATCCGTTGCTGTTGCAGGTGATGCGGCTGTAGCACCAGCATGCATATCAAAGGATGTCGGCTTCAGCAGAACATTCCAGATATTGTACAAGAGAGAGGAGATTGACCTGCAAGATGCATTTCTCTTCAAAGTGTATGTGCTCTTAGACAGTGCTAGGGTAAGTTTGAATTATTTCATGGTTTGAACCGGGGTGGGGGAAGCGACAACTGCGGCATTGATAGGAGTGTCATCACAGCTGAACTAGAGAACTTTGGAATGGAGGATAAACTTTGCAAAGGGGATCAAGACCACTCGGGTGACTCTGGAAGTGAGTCTTGAGAGTTTGATTTGGGATTGATTGGAGTTTCTAAACATAAAATTTCTGAAAATTTTACTTAAAATGAGGTATTTGGAACTAAACTAAAGCCTCCATTTTTCCATTTTATAAACTCAAAATTCTTGTTTTCAAATATTCTAGTTTCTGTGATTTTCTGTGTTACCCAAAATCATGTATATAAACACCATATATATTGGCATATATTTTATGCCTTGCTTAGGTAGCTCGGTACACCTCGGCAAAATGGTACAGCCATAGTCAAAATGGTAGTGAGAAAGGCGACGGAGAGGGGTTGGCTATAGTGTGATAAAACGTTGCATTTAGATATTTGTTTATTTTCTAAATTACCACTGACTTTAAGTTACTTTCCTTAGAATCACATGATTTTCCATTTTCTGTGTTTTTCATTTGTTTTTCTGTGATATTTGTCCGTTTTCCGTATCACGGAAAAATGGAGATCTTCAACTAAACTTTCCATAAAATGGCTTTATTATAACTAAATACTGTTTGAAATGGTTAGGGAGTAGGAGGCAATGAATGAAAAGGTGAAATAAAAGAATCTTGCATAAATATCAGATTCAGTCACAGTAATGTTGCCTTCTTCCATAAGTATACCTTGATTCTCCTCAAGTTCATCAGGGTACCCAACACTATAAGTCACTGGAATCCCCAAATCAAATCATGTGTACATATAGATATTTTACTGTACAATTTGATGATTTATTTTGTATGTTCAATGCAGCTTGAAGACTCCTTACAAGAAGCTAGTATCCTGTTACAAGTTGACTTACACTTTGCATCCAGTGACGAACCGTAAGTGTCACAGATTTAATGAAGACTCCAAACTCCCTATACCACGTGCACCCCATGTAAAGCTCTGAACCAACATGGGGCTCAATTTGTCAAACCCCTATGGAGCTAAAATTGGGCTAATCTGCTTCTTCTACAAGCAAATTTGTAGTAGTAATAGTCGTTGTAGCAGCAGTGGAAGTGAGTTCTTTGTTTTTGTTAAAGTTGAAAGAGGCACCCTGTTAACAAACACATAAAGTCAAAGTTTGTAATAACAAAAAGTCATATATTTGGCAGTCAATTTTGGGCAGGTATTAGATTGTAATATGTACCCCGTTATGCAGTTTCCCATAACCTGGGTGGGGGCAGACTATGATGGACAAATCTGCAGCCATGGTGACAGTTTTTAAGTGCAGGAGGAAGACCGGAGCACTCAGAGAAGAACCTGCAGAAGTGAGTATGGAATGAAAACCAAATGCACAGTATACAAGACATATGCAAAAATGTTGAAGTTGGCAGACATAGATTGGCAAACTGCTATGTTTGGTGTGAACGTTCAGATCTAAAATATGTAGAAAGTGATGTAAAAAACGGCAGTGTCTGGGTCGGCAGACACAAGAAACTAAACATTCAAAACTACATAAATGTAGAGTATGGTGTAAACAAGTGAATAGATTGGTAGACATCGTTGACAAACATTGGTTTGGCAATTTCACATCAGTTGCCTTTTGATTTTGCATCATTTCTGAAATGTAAACTTTTTGCATGTTAAGGCAGGGTATTGCGCAGTTGCATATCAATATGGGTGTATTCCAGTGCTAGAGCAGTTTCAATCAGTGTCTATAACAAAACTTATTACTCCAAATTGGTTTACATGGTGGTGCAAAATGTGTTGTTGAGTGTGGAATCTTCTTTTTAAATTTGTGGTGAGTGTAAATATGAAAACTGATTTCAATTTCAGATTTTGCAATTTATTTAGAAGGTATGTTAGAAATATATCTTTGAAAGACTGTTAAAAAGGCTGTTTTGTATCTTAATGTTTTGATAAACTGTACGTTTAAATATGAATTTGGGTAGTTGGTTAATTGATTTCACATCTAGATATTTATTGAGATGATGGTGTGTTGGAATCAGAAGTATCTTTCAAACAAACTGCCAAAAAGGTTGTCTTGTAATTTATTATGTGTTGATGAACAATAAGTTTATTTCTATAATGTGATTTCAGATTCAGCAATTTATTGAGTTGGTACGTTACAATCAGAAATATCTTTAAAAAAAATGCTTAACGGGCTATCTTGTGATTGATCATGTTTTATTGTCATTAACCACAGGTTATCCAATCCAGAAGTGTTAGAATTAGCTACCAGTCGGTCACTCAAACTGCATTTTAACAGGACTCCTGATCTACACTGCCATGTACCAGTTATGTTTGACTATTTCCATTTATCGGCATTATCTATGACTGTACATGGAACACTGCTGGGCTTGAATCAAGCCACGTTCAGGTATTTTTTGCTGTTTTTTCTTTTCAATTTTAATTTTTAATTGAACATTTACTCCTGATGGAGCTTTCAAAATTAAAGCTTCCAATCAGTCATAAAGCATTGTAGGTAAAATAGGCCTAAAAATGTAACCCTTTAAACCCAACAAGCCATCTCACGTGTACATGAGCCTGTTTACCAGCTTTTAGATCATGTGTTGGAAACTTGATGTGTCTGTCAACAGGCATGGGTAGTTACAATTTTCAATGGTCTTATTTTTATCGGAAGACATTGAAGCTTTGGACCCATGGTTGATGGGCCATTTTGCTCTTTTTTACTCGACTGAGGTGTACAATTCACAATGTTCAACAAATGTGGCTTCGCCAATAGACTACAATATAAATGTCAAATATGTTGGTCGACATAAATAGTATTTTTTAGTGAATGCTGGTTATCGGAGCGATTCAGACTACTGTAGAAAAAAGTACAGCAAGGGAAATCAAAATCAACGTACGTTTAGGGGTTACATTGTGTTTTTTAACTTTCGGGTTGATCCGGGTCAGTGGTACAGATACACGTGGAATGGCCAGGGTTCAAAGGGTTAAAGTGATTAATATTGATGCAAATTAAATGCAGTTGATAGCATCAAGTTCATGATAGCTCGGGAAGACGGATCTTTGCAGATAGGGTAGTCTTGAATCAGCTAGTCCTGGCTACATAGAATTGAGGTGAAGCTCTGTAGTTGACCTTGATTTCATACCCACATCGAGATATACCAGACCATCATTGAGTAGACATCCAGTTGTTGGCAACAACGATGGTCTGAAATATCTGAAAAAAAAAAGGATTAAAAAATTTAAATTATTCAGTAAATGGTAAGGCCCCCCTGTTGACAAGAACCAAGGGTATGTATTTATTTGACTGATATAATGGATACATGAGCTACACACGTACAGTACTTTTTTATGTGGAACAAATCCAGTCGTGTCATTAGATGTAAACTCTGTTAGTTTCCAATATCATTTTTTCATTGCCTCATAAGCTTAATGCTAATTATTGTTTCTCTTCGTTTTTCTAGCCTCCCTAAGCCAGTCAAATCAGGCTGGCTTGGAAGATTTTCCAACTCTCCTACCAAGCTACCTATTCCGACATTAGAAGCTGTCTTATTTGGATTACAAGCTAAAGGACCAAACTCAGTAACTCAGGTAAAAAAATAAGAGAATATTATCTAAAATTTTAGATAGATAGTGTGGTTTTCAAATTCAATTTCTGTCAAGGGAGCATGGTCCAATTGCCTCAACTGTTTTTCAAACTCTATGAGATGTTGATACCAAAGTGTTTCTCATGTTTTTCTCATAACCCATGTGAAATTTCACGGCTGTGTTATGTTCCATTTTGGAGACACATATGAAAATGTGTTTATTTTTACACAGTAATGTATAGGTGTGTCTGAAATACAAAATTGCCTGTAAAATCAAAACGGTTTGACCAATTCAACTGAAATTTGAAACTTAGACCTCTTGAGTGGTCATCTTTCATATGACATTGAAAATGTGTCTGATTATGGTAACCATAATTATTTTTACACAGTAATGTATAAGTATGTCTGAAATACAAAATTGCCTATAAAATCAAAACGGTTTGACCGATTCAACCGAGATTTGAAACTTCGACCTCTTGAGTGGTCATCTTTCATATGACATTGAAAACTAAATTTTGAACAATCGGACTAAGCTCCTTAGCATCTAGCTTTCATTCTAACCCAGAGGCATGCTCTGAGAGACCTGAGGTTTTAACCATTTAAAGCCCGAAGGAGTGGATTCATTAATCTCTGCATACAAAGATATCCAACATTTGTCCATTATGTAAAAAATTCCCCTCACAGAAATATCCCCCACCACCATTTGAAAAGCGCCAAAATTTGCCTTGACAGGTTCCTTAGTACATTCCTCAAGGTTCAGGTGAAAACTAGTTGTCAGCAGTAACGTAATGGAGGTTGGTTGCCGGGAGGGGCAGAGCCCCCAAACAGATTTCTTCCCCCACCTTCCCCCTTGTGATTGCACCAGCATCAAAATACAGATAGCAAACAAGGGGCAAGTGGGGAAATGGTTTCCACATTTTTTCAAAAAGTTGCTAATTCCTGATCAACTAAAAATTGCCAGAGTTGTTCCTGTGCATAAAAAAGAAAGTAAAAACAATTTCACTAATTATAGGCCTATTTCAATCCTTCCAGCAATTTCAAAAATACTTGAAAGATTAGTCTTTAATAGATGTATTTCATTCTTAACCAAATATAAAATCTTATTTGAAAACCAATATGGTTTCCGGCCTAATCATTCCACTAGTATGGCTGTACTTAAACTTGTAGACAAAATTGCTAATGCAGCAAATAATAATGAAATAACTGCAGGCGTATTCCTAGACCTCTCCAAGGCATTTGATACCCTTGATCATGATATTCTTTTGAATAAATTGGCTAATTATGGAATAAGGGGAATAGTTTTGGAGTGGTTTAGGAACTACCTAACTAATCGTAAACAATTTGTAGAATACAATAATCACAAATCAACATTAAGAACTATTAACACTGGAATGCCACAGGGCTCAATTCTTGGACCGCTTGGTTTTATTATTTATGTTAATGACATCCCAAATTCTGTTCCAGATTTGTCATTTATACTTTATGTAGATGATACTAGTGTATTCACCTCTCACAAGGACATTGACACACTTAATAATATTATGAATGATGGCATTAGTAAACCGAGTACATGGTTCAAATCTAATAAACTTTTGCTCAATCTTAAAAAAACAAATTATATGCTTTTTGGCACTCATCAAAAAAAAACAAGTAAAATAAATGGCAATTTTAAACTTTCTCTTGATAATTCAGAAATAAACAATGTGAAGTCTTTTAAGTTTTTAGTGGTAACTATAGATCAAAATATAAACTGGAAAAATCACATCAATGAACTTTGTAAAAAATGTTCAAGTAGCATTGGCATCATGTATAAAGTAAAACAATTTTCTTCCAGAATCTGCACTGTTAAGCCTGTACCTCACCATGATTGTATCACATTTCAACTATGGTATAACTTCTTGGTGTAGTGCAAACAAAACTGATAAAAATAAATTGCATATAATACAGAAAAGAGCTTTACGGGCCATCAGTAACAGTGAATACAGGAGCCCGTCTAATCCACTATTTATAAAATATAATCAACTTAAAGTTTCAGATCTTTGTAAAATGCACATTGGTACATTTATGTATAAATATAGTCATAGCTTATTACCAGATTCATTCAATAATATCTTTAAGACAAATGCAAATAACCATAATTATGGTACTAGAAATGCTAATAACTTTGAATTTCCTAAGGGCAAACTTGAATTTAGTAACAAATCAATTTCATACCAAGGAGTTAAGATCTGGAATAACATACCAAAGGAAATTAAAAGTAATGATAATATTAAGTCTTTTAAACATTCTTATAAAAAATCTCTTATATCAGATTACCCAAAGTCCTCCCAGTCCTCCTCCACAATGATGGAAAAAGATTCATAAAATATGTAAATATATATTTTCACCTTTTTTTCATTTTCATTATTTAAGTACAGTTGATGATTAATGAAGTACCTTAAATTGCAACTTCCCATCCTTTCTCTCTACTCTGGCCATCGCATTGTGGATTGAGAGGATGGCATAGATCATATATTTAATATTTAACATAAAATTTATAAATAATCAAAATGAAATAATCATAATGAAACATCCTGTCCTTTCTTTCGACTCGGTGGCCATCGCATTGTGGAATGGACAGAATGCTAAATTAACGATTCCTTGTAAATTAATCATGTATAGCTATCTAGATATTTGGAGTCTGGGACCCGACAGGCTTACTGCTTATTTCCCAGTCCTCCTCCACAATGTTTGATAAAGTTGTTGTACTATTTTTGATATGTTGTTACTGTAATTTTTCATATGTGGAAGAAATGAATTCTTATGTCTTATGTCATTTTAGATGGAAAATGATGAAGTTTTAGTAATGTGTGCAAAGGATACTCATTATTTATGGACTAAAAATTGTAAGAAAATTGGTGCATAATATTTGACATATTGGCATTAAAATTTTCAGAAAAGGGGTAACTTATGGTGAAATTTGAGCAATATATTTGGCAATTTACATTGAAATTTTCAATCAAGGGGCAATTAAATGTGAAATGTGTATTG
Source organism: Ophiothrix spiculata (assembly GCA_000969725.1). Taxonomy (NCBI): domain Eukaryota; kingdom Metazoa; phylum Echinodermata; class Ophiuroidea; order Amphilepidida; family Ophiotrichidae; genus Ophiothrix; species Ophiothrix spiculata. Next base: position 7,543 of record JXSR01S074945.1, on the reverse strand, counting down.
GCTCATATGTTTAGTCTTGTTAGGAGCTTGGAGAGCTCTATGCAGTAGTTTTGATTATCCAAATGTTTTAATTTGTTGCAGAATGACAGGTTGTCTGTAGCACAGCATCTTGCCCATGCCTACCAACTGTACCAGACCATGTGCTTAGTCTTATTACGAGCTAGGAGAGCCCTGTGCAGTAGTTTTAATTATCCTTATGTTTTCATTTCTTGCAGAATGACAGGTTGTCTGTAGCACAGCGTCTTGCCCATGCCTACCAACTGTACCGAACCATGTGCTTAGTCTTATTACGAGCTAGGAGAGC
>JXSR01S074944.1:58913-74396 GCA_000969725.1 Ophiothrix spiculata | reverse complement strand
ATTTCTGAAAACAGAGAGATTGAAAGGGTTGACAGGGCCCTTAACTAAATGAACAATCCTTGACAATAATAATGCTTGAGTAAGATTAAATGTCGCGAAGGTAAATGAACAGGTGGAAGCAATGTGATGCTTTGTTTTAAGTGTTAATATCGATCATTACTTGCTGAATGAGTGGAGGCGTTAACATGACACGATACAGTTACGTTTTACATTAAAGGTGATACAACACAAAAACCATTTGCTAATGTACGAAACATAATATAGAAAACAAACATATAACATGAGATGATTTTTCATTGCGGATCTAACTCAATATAACTTAATCAAATAATTAAATGTGTAAGTAGCGTTATCAAAACAACTGCATAACAATGCCATGTGCGCCTGGAAATGGATGCGGGTCTTGCTTGTTCAATCATGTGTAACAGACATATATGGTCAAGCTTGATTTTGAAAATAAAACTCATACTTTAACTTTACAAAGTAAATTTTATTGCACCAATTTGATCGTAATAGTGTAAAATTGTTTAAACAAAGTATGGTTTTGCATATTATTCCCATGTTCTTGCTTATTCAGATTTTACTATAAACTACGTACGTCTTTAATACCTTTGATTAATATGCTGAAAGTAATCTGAAGGAAAGTAAATTCTCATTTCGTTATTATTGAAATATAAAAATTGGGGTAACCTATTCTGAAATGAAATGATGTTAATTTTAACAATATTTGCATATCTATTAAGCGAAAATCTTTATGCTCCGCGTATAACACTGGAACGAAAACATTTCCAAAAATCTTTCTAATTATAATGCACTACCGCTATCTGACTTGGACTAATACATATAGTATGTGTCTAATTGTTTTAAGGGGAGATACTTTCGTTCATGTACTTCATTCCTATCCTATATTACCAACATGACTATTTACCATGATCTCGATCGCTTGGAAAAATGTTTGTAACGCATGCTCTGCGAATGCGACGACGACGGCGGTGGCGGCGGCGACGACGACGACGGTCAGATTTGTATTGTCGCCATTCGAGCAATGTATTGCAAACAGCCATCAATCGAAGCACAGCAAATATTATTTAACCTATAAAATGTCAAATCATGTCTTAATACTGTCTTTCTTTTTTCTGTCTCTTGTCTTAAATATTCCATTTCTAGTAAAAAGGCTATTTATTGCCATACGGTATATAGATAAACCTGACAAGAAAAAAATACAAAAAGCAAGATCAAACAACTTGTGCAGCTTTATATTTTGGAATGAATTCTAACCTGTAATATCGCGTCATTTGATTTAACCGGATGATGTTTAAATTGCCTCACAATACAGAGCAGAATTTTGTACATATATCAATGGCTGAATTTATATCAAAATAGATGTGCATGGTGTCTTTGTGTGCAAATTTACGATATTTAGTGTTACTTGTTATAAACCTATATTTTATATTTGAAAAATCACAGTTTCAACATTTTCCTTTTGTGACTAACCTACATTTTGTCATCATTTACCCCAGGGATATTTAGTACATAATCATGAAGCTGCCAATCTTCGTTGTCAGGTGTTTATTTGAAGTACAGAATGGATTATTATATTAGACCAAACACACACTTATTTAAAGTCAAACTGGTTCTACTTGCTTCAGACATATGAAACCTGGATTACGGTATAATTGTATCTTGGAATATTTACCAGTCTACTATCTACCGTCGTACTTTTTTTTTTACTTCAATAGCATTTTAAAATTTCAAAAAATATTAAAATACTTAAGTATATGAACATGGTGTACAAGGACAAATATTTCGAAAAAAAGACATTATTGATTACAATAATCCTGTTTTATCCCTTCAGCTTTTTTTTTCCAATTGATTATTTTGCATATGAATTGTTTTAATAAAGTTTTAATATAAGTATAACGTAGAAAATATTGTTTCAGCCATATTGGGACTCCTTTTGGTGGTCATTTTTGAATTTAAAACATGTTTTGAAAGTTTTTGATGACAAAGGTTCCTACTCTAGCCTAAAACGTCATTTTCAATAATTGATTATTTCGTGTTTTTAAACATAGGTCCAGACTCCATTAACGTTCTATGACCCTTACAAGCCAAGATACAGCCAAGATCAACGTTTTTGATGGCCATTTTGAAAAAATGTAAGGAAAAGGTTAAGCAAATTCAAATCATCCATCCAATATTTTCTGAGTATCCTGAATATGTACACGGTTGCTCATATAGTTGGAATAAAAATATTGGTACCACTTTTTATGTAAAGGTCAATTTATGATGAAATTACCTGGAAACTTCTGTTGCTTTTGGTCAGATTTAATAGGTAATTTTGTTGGGTGTGAATGCAACTCTGAATGTGATCAAGTTTTTTTTTTTCTTATATTTTGCTCTCCCCGAATGCCAAAAAATATCCGTCACTGAATGCCAACATTATGCTACAATGACCCCATATACTTTATACTTGGTATGAACACATGTATGCAAGAAAAACAGTGTATAAACATCAAGAAGATTGATTGTAGTTTTTTGTTATCATTATTATTATTTTAAACTGTGTCTGAGTAGCATAGACTTAGAGGAAACACGCGTCAACTCAAGAATGATGTGATAAAGTATTTGTTTCCTTCTTATCATTATAAGACCTATATTGGTTGGTCACATCAGTCATGTTGTTATTTTTAATGGTCAATTGATGCCTTTAAACGTCCCTCTGCTGTGACAGGGTGGCAAAAATAACCACTGACAAAAATCATAGGAATATCAATCACTAAAAAATTTTGAGAGGCTCTACAATTTCCTTTGTATGTTTGTATGAAACATCCTAAGGAAATAAAGTGTTAAGGGGTTTTTTATATTCCAGATCTTCATCATGAGTTGATATCTAAAAATGACTGATTATAATTTTCGCAGGTTTTTTACATGAAATAACGTTTTGTTATAAACGGTTCAAATATCGAAGGAAAATTGTGTTCTTTGCCGTGTGACTGTCGTATTATACAAGGCCAGTTGTCGCCCGGAAGGGGTGGTGGTAGTCAAGTAAAATGTTGCAGGCATAGCGTGACCACAGCTTTTAAAAGCACCCAGTAAAGGGTGATTTTTTCTGAAGTCAAAATAAACCCTTTTTCCTTTTTTCACATATGAATTTTGCCGATAGCGTTATCATACTAGTGTTTGAAAAAAGTACCGATTTCTTGAAAATATCTGTTTTGATATTCTAAACAGTACTGTAGGAACAAAGATGTTTGTTTTTAATATTACTTATCATGTACGGTAAACGTTGGTTACGTTGTTGATTTTTGTGTTTTGGAATTGCAATATGCCCGCAGCGCGTGCTTACGTTCGGTGAAATATGTGAGTGCCCCTGTGTTTGGTTTTTTTGCATTACCTTGGTCTAGGCTATAAGGAGCGTTTATCTCAGCTGAATCTCTTACCTTTGTAATTCCGAATAGAAATTAATGACTTTTTTAGATGTATATATAGCTTATATGATCTTGTTTTTAAAAATATTGTTGTTTTTCATAGTGACATTCAGGGCCGCCTCTCTACCAGATCTTCTGCTGACGATTTGTTGCTTGTCCGCCAACGTTGCAGAACTGAATATCACATGACCTCATATTTTCATCGTATTATTCCCATGTGGAATCAGCTTCCATATAAAATTAGGTCTGGTGTTTCCGTCTGCTTGTTTAAGATGCAGTTGAATGATATTTTTACATCAAAGTTTACGGATTCCTTTGATTCTTCCTCCACTTGTTCCTGGGTTTCAAATTGCCTGTGCAACTTGCAGACCATCGTGAAACTTTTTTTTTCAAATTTATTCATTTTTTTACAATTTTCTTTTTTCTTCAATCATGGGATGATTGTGTTGACCAATTTTTGCCATATTTTCCTGCTTGGATTAATTTTTTTTTTTAAATCTGGTGGTAAGGTCTTAGAGATGCTTGCACCTGTTTGTCCTTGCCATTCACTAGTCTTTTAAACTCAATAGTTTATATTTTTAATGAATATATGTTAGTTTGGATGTTTTGTATTATGTGCAATATTATATTATCATGTAATGTACCAGTGATAAAACGTAATTAAATTAAAATAAAATAAAATACAATCCCAAGTTTTAAGTCACTAGACCACTTTTAATTAAAATATGATGTTTAGCCCTCTTCTTTCGTAACTGCAACAATTAGATCCAAAGTTATGTTGTTTTTGTTTGTTTGTTAATGGCACACAATTTGGAATTTAAATAAATTCCCATAAATAATATGGGAGTGATTCTTGCAATGTTGATACAAGAAATGACGTTTACAGCATTACATTCATTTTTACGGATGAACTTGGATTACGGGCAACGTAAAATTACGAATATTTCAAACTGTGTACAAAGAACATGATTCGGCTGCTGAGTCAAAACGTCGTCACATGGTTAAAATTCGATAAACAAGCGAGAAGTCAAAAATAAAACTCCTGTAATGAAAGAAACACGCAAGATAAAGCAAGATAAAGTCCAAAAATCATGAATTACAAGCCATCGTATTAAAAGACATTCAACCCTCTAGGAATCATATCATAAATGCCCGAAGCAAGAAACATTATATATCCGGCTGGCTTTTAATCTTGTGTGTGTATTTCATTGAATTTATTATAGGTTGACCATAAGATTTACCTAAGGCGGGTTACTTGCAACTGATGCCAAAGACTTACTCTCGCAATCCAACCTAAGTAGTTTGATATAATGTTATCAATAACTACAAACATCAATGACTCATATAGCATGTTCGACTTCAAAATAAAACATAGCTTGCATGTTCTCAATATAAACAAGAACGACTTAATTTAAAGTTGTAAAAATCTATAAAACATGATTGAACTGGAAAGTCATTTTAGTCAAAGGACTTTAATAACCTGATTTAAATATTCATGAATACAAGAAAAGTATCAATCAATAATGTTTATACTTATAATTGAGTGAGTGAATTAGAATGAACTTTATAGTAACTTTTAATCTATCTACAGCTGGAAACATTATACTGAGACATTGCTTTTAAATGTTTGTCAGGTATGTAATATATATTTATACCTCTGTCGTACGTTTTTCCAATGTTACAAATCTAAATTGAAATACTTCAATGCAAGGTTTAGAAATAGTACGGAATGCTTCAAGAAAAAAATTGGGGCACTATAAATTTGGATTTTCTTAGATCTACCTCCACTCTTAAAATTATTTTGCTCTTTGTGGAGTAAAAAGGTCACATCTTACTGTACATCTTTCTCGGTTAATTGAGTTAACATAACTCAACGTCAAACACATCTTACTCATTGTTGAGCAAAGTTTTCCCAACGTTGAGTAGGATTTTACTCAACAAAATAAGCTGTGAATATTTTTTTACTCAAAAAGAGTAAAATAAATTTAAGAGTGTCTTCAGTGAACATTCTGATTTATACTTCATAGTATAATTTCGATCTTTCCAATATTTACTTCAGTAAAGTCAACATTCAAGGAAATATCCATGGAACATCTAAAGAAACATTGAATCTCACGATTCGTTTGTCCTTCTTATGTGAGATTTATTGATTTTCTAATACAGAATATTAATCAATGATAAGATGTTCATATTTCCGCAATACAAATTTACCCTGAAAGATTAATCACGATATGAATTGAAAGAACTAAACAACAACAAACAATTCAAAACCTTAAAAAACACCTTTTCAAAACTGATTAAATGTCACATATTGCAAACATCTATGACTAGCATTTTAAAGTCATTCTATCAGAAATGAAGAAGATCACAGTCCCAAAAGTACTCAAACGTATGACTTTACCATAGGAAAATGACACATGACCTGCATTTCTGGTCTGCAAGGCTGATATAAATTACACTTCTGCGTGCCTATCCGGTCTTTTTGGATTAAAACACCATTGCACTTCTCTTATTTGCTTTTGGATTAGAAACGAACTCCTTATGGAACAAAAAAATTTTGAGTGTCGAAGAGCACTTTTATACATAAGTGACAACACGCGGGAGTTAACGCGTCCTTTTCTTTCATGCAAAAACGAACGATAATTTTCTCTCCTGTCTTTTCTATCTTTGTTAAATCCTTGCGATCCTAATTGGTTTTTACTTTTTCTATAGACAAACCATGTGCATTGCAAAATCTGAATAAAGCGTAAGACATGTGAGGTAAATTAAATTAAAATAAGATAAATTAATAGAAAGAGCTCAGTTGCATAACGTGCTAAGTCCATCGGATATCAAAATTGACTTTTTTTAGGTAGAACTTTCAAAAAGACTCATTTTGTTTTTTATTTGACTTTCATATCTCATTTTATACGGAGATATTCAATTTTATGTATTTTAAATATGGTGTAAAATGTTAAATTTTACATTTTGTTGATTTTTTTTCATATAAGTTCCATTGACTTTCCTAGCAGCATGTAGTATATTAAAAACTATTGTCTGTAGACTTATTTCTTGTACCTTTTTTTTACGTCAGGCACACTTTAAATCTGATCTAAATGCATATTAGTCCATCAGTTAGTTTTCAAAAAGCAGAGACTGTTGTATCCCGGAATAGAATATTTGAATATGACTCCTAGTTTAACCCTAGTATTATTGCAGATTTTCAGGATTTCGGTAATTATGACGTCATAGTGACGTCATACATTAACAGATTACCTTGATTTTGGTATCAATGGAAAGAGGAGATCAATTGATCAATTCCTATCTATGTAGATGTATGTGGGGCTTTGGACCCCCCCCCCCCTCGTCCGTATAATATGTTGCTTGAAATCGCTCCGTATAACACGTATAACAAGAGTTACAATAATTTGTGACATGTAGTGTAAGCACTTAACAATAATGCAATACGTGTTTGGAAATCACATCATTGAGACAAAGAAAAAAAGGAGTTTATTTAAGCCCGGTATCTCCCATGACTTATGATATTTTTAATTAACTGGGTTAGGCTGATTTATGGTAGATATTGATGACCCTCAATACGATTTGGCCTGACTTGCATAATTTTGTTCATTTAAATTCCACAAGAATTAGTATGGGAAAGTATATATGTGTGTATTCAGTGCATTGCCTTCATGCCAAAGCATGTTCAGGGGAAAATGCCCATATTGATGCCACTAATTAGTTATTTTTCTTCATTTTAACTTTATTTATATTTTTGACAATTCTTTTTTTTTTTCAATTAAATCTGATAATATAAGAGATATCAACGAGAAAATTAAGCTTCCTATTTAATTCGTTTTCATAACAGATTCGAATTGTAGGGTGTTTCCATAACATGACACCTTTTTCGAACATGCCTGACATACTTTTTTCTGACATGCTTTTTTTTTCATTATAAAATTGTTTTTACGCTATCTGGACATTACCATAAATAGCACAGCTTCCCACATTAAAGTATGACCAAGAAAGAGAAAAATAATCCAGCGACAACGATGAAATCAAGGATGCAAGGTGTTCAGCCTCGATCACATAATATTAATTGTTTCAGCTTGATACATCGCGCGGAAAGATGGTTAACTCAGCCTTGTGAAAAGAAGTACTAGGGATGGGAAATATACATCAACGTTACCGTAGTCTCGCGTATAGATTCAATTCAGTCGTTTAGTTATCGCCAAAGCATTGACAGCATAATAATTGCCGGGTATAATTGACAATATTAAGAAACAATTGTTACAATTACTTTCCACAAAACAACCATTACCATACATAAATGAATAAAAAAAGCATTTCTTACCGTTTGTACTTTAGTTTACTCACTGCATGCAGCTCATATTTTGCGTAGACCCGACCACCACAACCGCAACGTTTTGACATACACGTGAGTGAGAGTGACAGCCAGCTCACTTGCACAGGGCTCTGACTCGGAAGCACTTACAGCACGCATAAATGAACAGTTTAAATATCCAGTCGTTTAATGTTTCAAATATAATCGCATTATAAATAATTTTCCGGTTTTTTGTCTTTTTACAATCCATTTGAAACACATCCTTTCACAATAAAAAAAAATTAGATACGAAGATATAGCAGAAACTCACAGAAGATATTACATTGTATATAAAATGGAGACTTGGAGAGTTGTTTTTGTTGTATTATTTATACACAACGCACCAGCCTAATTCAAGGCAAATGACATCGCGGTAAATCGTGAACGCATACGTAGCACTCAGAATTTTTTATTTTTTTTCACACACAGAAATAATACAAAAGTGCAATAATTCAGATAGCTATTTTTCGCATATCACCATATTTTTGGGAAACAATTATCTCCTTGTTAATGCAGAACAAAAATATGTCAGGAAAAGTATGTCAGAAAAAAAGGTGTCATGTAATGGAAACACCCCGAATTGTACTCTATTTCCAAAGTAAAATGACATCAAGATCAAATCTGTGGACCAAACCGTTCCAGAGATATTGAATGTTTTGTCCGAAAATGTTGTCGCTATTTAAGCTGCAAATAGGGGAAATTAAAGAAAATGACAACATGAGAAATTGACGGGCGTGTAAAAATAACAAACAAAATAGAAATTGGTTATGTTTTTCAAATATTTTATTTCTACTAGTGTCAGACAATAGCTAAAGGTCAAAAAAATTCTATGTGGCACTTCGTTTTGAAAATATCCTCCCGAATTTGACGTCATTTATTCAGTTTCGCCAATAGACCCAACTTTTTTCATTCGACAAAGTGTTTCAGATATACCGCGGGTGTAGGCTGAATAAGCAACACTCATCGCTAGAAGTCGTAACATATACCATTTTAATCACAAATATCTACTGGTTGTAATAGTATAAGACACATTTTTAAAAAAAGTCCTGTCTCATTAAAAAAATACTGTTGGACTGTTTTAAAATAGTTGGTTACTTTTTTATCTAAAAGTGAGTAAATAACAATGTTTGAACGGCGACCACTTGTTCATTTATGCACCTATCACTTGTAACTCCGGCCCCCGGGTACCCGGGCGCTAGCGGGGAATGCGCCCGAGCTTGTTCATCACAATTTGACGAGTCCCTGCCTAACACTCCGCCGACTTCCTCGTAGGACGGGGCATCCTCAAATCTGAGTCACCGCCCCATACCACAGGGAAAGGGCTTAAATTTCATAGATTTACGTCCCTGTCAAATTCCCCGCCTAAATGGTCACCATCGAGCCACTGCCGCATCCCCGCACGCGTTCCCCGCCTGGCGGAGACATCAGCATGCACAACTTCCCCGCACGAGCATGACGAGTTCCCCGCTAGTGCCCGGGTACCCGGGGGCCAGAATTAAAAGTGATAGGTGCATTTATGGAAACATTCCGGCATTCAAACATCTTTATTATACTTATTTTCTGATTGAAAATAGAAAAAAAATCTCTCAATATTATTAAAAAGAAACTCAATTCTTTTCAATAGTTACATTTTCTCTTTATTTTCAATAATAACATCCCTCAATGAAGAGTATAAAGTACAGTCCCTTAAACACAAATTTTAACAACGTAATTTTCCTACCTAATAATGTTGCTTTAATTCAATCTTATTGTTCGTTTCTTCCTATCTTTTAATTCATACATGATGTTTTCATGTATGCGAATATTGTCAGATCAGCGACCTTGAAATGAGATTCAAGTGACATAATCATGCTCTGAACTCAAACGTTAATAAAACATATTTAGATATATCATCATGATCATGTAGACGTATAAACTAATTATAAGGCTGAGCCTGTCCTGGAGGGAGTATTATGGTCGTATTCTATGTTCACATTACATGCTTGAAATGTAATTTGAACATTCTATAAGTTTAGATATCTCTTCGAAATGAAGAATAACAGATACATTATATTATCTCAAATGTTAAACATTAGTCCTTCGGGAAAATCAAGTTATGTTTTCATGTATGTAAAATGAAAATTTATTTTGATCAATAATTCAGGTCTAAGGCAGATAAACTCTCATCTTAATTATTCATATTATATGAAGACAAATTCTGAAGAAATAATATTTTTCAAAATCAAATATATGACCCTCCACCACCATGGGCGTCATTTCATGGGGGACAGGGGGGACACGTCCCCCCCATGATTATGAGTGTCCCCCCCCACAATATTAGGTGTCCCCCCCAAAGTTTTGAAAATTTGCCGTCGGACCCCCTCAAAATTTGCCCTCGGACCCCCCCACACTTCAAAATGAAATGACGCCCATGTCCACCACAAAGTACAACATATATCAGCTGTAAAATATTATTTTTTATCAGGTTATTCTTTTTGTATACAATATACATTTTCAATTCAACTACGTCTAGAAAATGTTAGTTTTCAAGTATTTTGGAGTTGAAATGAAAGCTGAAATTTTAAAAAGCATGACTATTTCAAATATGCATAAAACAAAATACATGTTTGTTCAATTACGTCTAAGAATGTTACTTGTCTGAAATAAAACCCTACATTTTGTCCGAAAACAACTTTATATGTATTTTGCCCTGTGTTTAAAAATGAAAAATGCTAACTTTACTGGAGGTTCGGGATGGATGGTCACATATTTATCTCTAAATTCATCTTAAGAAACATCCAGGCAAAAATGATTAACACATGATTTCTAAAATAAAATCAGTCAGTCACTCTAAAAAGTAACTTAAAAGTTGGCTTAATAATACTATATCACTTAATTCTGTATGGATCGCAACCATTAAATCTTTTGTCAAAATCAAAAAACTTTTTAATGTGATCGCATAAAAACCTATACAATTTGACCCTCTTTAGTTCACAGTGAAGGTATAAATGATGTTAACTGTTGTTCACAATCAACAGCAGATGTCAGATAGTAATTATGTGCAAACAAAAAGAGGCCTAGATTATAATAGTAGTTTAGGCACTTACCAACAATTCTATATAATAGTTTCATCTCCATATGCCCTGAAACTATTCAAGTACTTGTCTTAATGGTTTCTTGTCTGAAAGCCAACATATCCTGTCTAGATACTTCCTGTTTTCCCTCTCTTGTCTATTTGGTTAAAGTGTGTGATGTTTCTTTTTCCCAAAACCATGGAGCCAAATACGTCTAATATGAAACTTTTATAGTTATTTGTTCCAATAGTTCATTATTTTGTTTCCAGACAACTGTGATTTTAGTTTTACTAAGAACTGCTTAAGTGGATCTCTGTATTATAATAAATGATCGTTTATCTTTAAGATCGGCAAGTTATTTGAAAAACGTCAACACACAAGTAAATAACATTTGACCACTTGTGACAAAAGATTCCACAATAAGCATCCGCCTATACGCCGTAGAAGTAGTGACTCATATTAATGATAATTAGCCCAACACATGCGATCTGGTTCCAAACAAATGATCATGTCTGTAGTGGTTCCACTGATTAAACGTATTAAATGTAGATTGTGTCAATTTATCCTGTAAGATTTTCATTTTAAAGAAATTATTTATTAAGAGGTTTCATCATATTCCAATAACTGATTTGCTGTGTATGATCCATAATAAGTGCAAGGGCCAGCTTCCCCTTTTGGGGGATTTTTTTATATCTTGAATGACACTTTTACAAGTCTTGCAGTATCATTCCAATTCCAAATAGTTATTCCCAATAGTAGAGGCATCTTATTTTATTAAAGAGATGTTGAGCATTTGTCAAAGTGTCACTTAACAGAGGAATGAATTATTTCAAACTCAAAATTCTCAAAAGCTACTATGACACTTGAAAACGAATCCAAATATGAAACTATAAATGTTACAAAGATTCCTTTTTCAATATGTCTCACAGTGCATGTAGCCTGTACTGATTTGTAATTTCAATGTTTTATTTATAATGCGCAGGTGCTGTCTTTAATTTTTGTACGATGTCTTTCATTCAGCTAGTGTGATATATTTTGCCTCAAAGTTGACGCTTTTTTCGTGTGAGTAATCCTCAGCGTTGAGCGTACCATAGATATATTGATATGGCTTTTATCCCTTTTCTTGTAGCCTTGTTTATAGGTTAATAAATGCGCATTTCATACGCGAGTTAAATGAGACAAAATCAATGCACGCGCGCTCAATTTTGATGCGTCCAATTCACGAGGTCCGTAGGGGCCGAGTGCATTGGACAGTAATCAAAATTTACCGCAAGTGCATTGATTTTGTCTCATTTTACGAGCATTATGGAATGCAAATTTATGAATCTAATTCATACACGACAGAAAAATAATATTGTAGCTTTTGTGAAAAGAAATAAGGCCTTTAATATGGCAATCGAAATTCAAAACCTCTCTAAACTAAATAAATAATCACCCGACAAAAACAATGAAACATTCACACGCACTAAACGCCCGCCACGCAAACCGGAACGCAACAAGCGCAGTGCATTGTGAAAATCCACTGCACTCCGCGTACTTTATATTCTTGCGTTCTGATTGGCTAGGTGGCACGCGCAGCACACGCGGAGTGTATGAATAAGAAATAAAGGCTCTGTAACACAACACCGTATAGATCCCAAACGTACAAATAACGGACAAAGGTTACACATACTGAACGTATGCCAAACAGCCCACCACTGTATGGATAATGAATTGAACGTATACATAACGGACAAACTGTATGGATAACGTATTGAACGTACTTCTAACAAACATATGACGAATAACAATGTATAGACTCAAACAATAATGGGATTAAGTACGTTAGACGTACGTTTGACTCTATAAGGTGACGTGTGACAGAGCCCAAAGCATGATTTTTTTTTTCAGTAAATCACATTTTTGAAGAAAAATTAGAGTTCTATGATTTTTACGTGAAAAGATATTATGGATATGGTGTAACGCGTTATCACACTTGAAGGTTTGGTGAATACATTAACTTTCCAGCTAAAAAACAACAAGGAAGTCGTTGTTTCCTCCTACAAGAATTATATCAGTAGGTGTTTGAAAATCAAGTTTGTTTCAAAATCCTGATACAGTTCACGTAACGTTCGGTAACGTTTGTGACAGCGTACGGAAATATTTTCTCCTCTAAACGAATTCAAAGTAAATATTTTCTGGTGTTAGCGATTTTTGTATAGCGCTTAAAACAGATTAGGGTAAAATATTTATAAGTCACTTATAAAAGTGGTATTATATTAGCGATTTTTGTACAGCGCTTAAAACAGATTATGGGTAAAATATACGTAATTTTATAAAAGTGGTAAATGTGTTGTTTTGTTTGGTAACGTTTGTGACATTTTGATGTCACGTTTTGGTCACGTTTGTGACATGAAACAGAAATCGTGTGCTCATTCATGCACGAAATTAAAAACAAACAAACGTATGACCAAAATATCTGCTTATATAGTCAAAAATAAAGCTTCCTTTTTTGCTTGAACTCAAAAAAGTTTCATTTTCAGTGGAATCGGTTTGGAATTACAATGTGTATACAGCGTGAGTCAAAATGAAGTTGACCGAGATTCGTGACTGTATAAGAAAAGAACTACTGATATTTAAAACCATTGGTAGAGCCAGAATTGTTAAGTGTAAAAGAGAACCATGAAGATCTTAATAGAAATGACAGAGCTCCAAACTGCATCAATATTGGCCGAAGGAAGGGTATTAGTAACTGTGACTACACAGCTGAAGTACTTACTTTGCATTTTGTTCGCTTATCAATTCCGTGGACAGCCTTGTAAAATGATTTCTTTTAACTAAAACAGGCATACCTTCTATTTTTTTATTTTTTTTTAAATAAGCTGAAAAGTCTGCACATTTCTTAACAATTGTTTTAAATATCAGTAGTTCTTTTGTTATAAAGTTTTGAATCTCGGTCAACTTCATTTGGACTCCCGCTGTAAATCGGTCTTGGCTATCATCCATACGTAAATAAAGTACCTATACTTAGAGTCACTATTATCTTGTAAGAAAACGATCTGCACAAGTTATATTCATGGTCATTATGTTGATTTTAAAAATTAGATGTCTAAGTAAATACATTAAGTTTACTCCTATGGGTTGCAAATTACTAGAGCATATCTTTTAAGTAAAGTAAAAAAATTCAATGTCACAAAGATTTCTTGTTCAAGAATTAGAGGTATATACGCGGTGACCAAAGAATTTTAATTCTTTGGTCACCTTAACAGGTGTTACAACGTATTTCTTGACAATTATTGCATCAATTAAGTCATTCAAGACTTCTACTAGTCATGCTAGTTTCAAATAAATCGTCGTTTTTCATTTTGTAATGGTCACTTGATGTATTAACGTCCTTCTGCTATGAGAGGATGGCGCAAATAACCACTGGCAATAATCATAGGGAAATCAAGGTCATGAAGGTAACCGGATATTCTTAGAGGCTCAAATATTTATATTTGGTGATGTTATATAGAAAAGATTACTTTGCTATTTAAAGGTGTCTATTCCGATCACTTTCACTCACAAAATTCGAGATTTTGATACCAAATGAAAGTGCCTATATTTCTCATAGCCATTTCTCATTTTCACAGCCATGTTATGTTTCGTTGAAGAGATACGGCCAGCCAAAAAAGTGCTGAATTACAGGAATATTTTGTTAACAAGAATAAATATCTTTAAGATTTTCTATGGGCAACTCTCAAACACTGTATATTTGCCTGTAGCAATAATTTGACTCAATGTACGCAAATGAGACTTAACAATTGCTTTATGTAGGAGATGACCCTTCACTCAAATATAGGTAAAGTATATGTTAAATTTTTCACCAGATCGGAATATCTACCTTTAAGGTAAAAAACAGAATAAGATCACCTCCCATCCTCTTTTCTGTCGTTTTCCCTTCCTCTTTACTTTTGTAACAATAGGATATAACTCAGCTCCCAACTAAGTCAAATGGTTTAATTCTTTTATGCTTGGAAAATTACCAGGATTGCCATCTCAGCGATCGATATGAATATTCATGATGCTCAGTACAAGATTTTAAAATCAAATTAAATCACTTAAAGAAATCTGAATTTCAAAACATTTTGCACAGAGCAGAAACAAGAAATTCTTGAAAACACATTACAATTATTAAAAAGTTGTAATTCAATCTATATATCCAAGACCGATACATTTGACGGAGTGTTTATTTTGCTCAAGAGAGATGAAATTGGGTCTCCAAACTAAAATTAATACTTATCAGCATTATATATTTTAATTGTACCGCTGAAAACAAAGTTCGAACCTTTGTGTATAAGTTTATTAGATAAATATTGATAAACAGATTTGATGTAGGGGTATACAATTGTGTGTTCATACCGCATTCTACAACACGAAATTTTCGTCATTGCACATGTGTAAACAATACTTTTAATACGTATAAATAATTTTCTAAATACCCATTAATCAAAATGATAGATCGGGGGTTCAATCGTTAGAGCAAGAGATTTTTAAAGACACGATTTTCTGCTTTCCCCATGTTTCCTGTCTAGCAGCTGCTCTCTCATTTTTCTTGTCCTTCCCGATTTTCCCCGCTTGCTGTCCCGATTTCCCGCTCGATTGTTTTGTCAGGGGCGGG
>JXSR01S074943.1:115361-128897 GCA_000969725.1 Ophiothrix spiculata | reverse complement strand
GAGTCTTGTGACCAGGAGGTTTAAAAAAACAACAAACAAACATGTATGGTTTTTAGATTCCCGGAGGGGGGGGGGGAGTGACATTGTTTTCGTTGATGATGATGTGCTTTATTTTGACCTGTGATTAATATTACCTTATTACAACTATTTTTCACAGAAATGCAATTTATAATTTTTTTTCTGTTGTGTGTAAGAATTAGTTTGATACATTTGAATTCCAGTTTGTTCAAGAAATGTGACAAAATCAATGCAATCGTGGTGAATTTTGATTGCTGCCAAGTGGACACATCAAAATTGACTGTGTATGCAATATGCATTAACCAGTACATATAAAAAAAAATGTTGTATTACCCTTTTCCGACCGACCCTAAAAAACATGTATGGTTTTTAGTTTTTTTCGACCGACCCTAAATCTAGCAAAAATCAGGTCTTTTTTTTAAAAACATTTTTTTATATTTAACTGTACAGAAACTCACAATAAATGTGTTAAATTAACAAATCTTTGGTGTCCTGTCAGAAATAATGAATCAATGATCTTGTTATGTCGTCATATGATTTTAATATGCATTGTGTTTAGAGATTTTACAGGACAAAATCTCCCTCAGGAAAATTATAAAAAAATTATTTGGTCATAGACTTTGGGCGGCCGGGTCAGCACACTTTTGATTCACTGCAGAGGGTAGTGGACAGCTCTGAGCAAGAGCTAAGTCCATGCTCCCTTCCGCAGGTTTTTCTCTGAGTACTCAAATCTTCCTCCTGCATTCTGAATTTAAAAACATCTTGAAGCTCAGTTGACGATAAGCTTCCTTTAGTTCACTTGTACCAAGAACCAAGTTACGTTTCCTTGGAGAAAGCTTAAGAAAGATGAAATAAGGCAAAAACAAAAAACAAGTTTGTTTCCTGTGCGCCGCACGCATTTCATTTTGGCGTCATATTTTTGCGCATTTCATTTTTTTATTTGATATTTAGAAAACGAAAATCAAAATAGCCAATTTGATAAAAAGAACGGGGAAAATTGCAAAATTTTTACTAATGAAGTGTTTTCTTTCCAACAAAAACTTGAAACCGGACAGGTTTCTTACTGAAAAAATCATCACCCATGCGGATTTTCAATCAAAATTTGCCTTAGCACCTCTTGAAACAATACAAAAAATGAAATCAAAATAAATAAAAAAACGCATTTCGCATTTAGGTTTTTTGACCACCTACAGGAAACAAACTTTTTTTTTTGCCTAATCTTTCAAATTTTGTCTCTTATTTTTAGAACCCAGGCTGTCAACAATTTATTACATTCAAAAAATAATCTTGTAACTGATACAAGATTTCTTGATGCATGCATCATAGCAAAACGTTGGCAATGACCTTGGGGGGGTGGTTATGGGGACGTGCCACAAATTTGGGTAGAAAAATAAGGCTCTCTGGTATTTCAAACGGTCCGTCCCTTTTCTCCGCAAAATGTAGTATTTTGATGGGTTCATTTTCAAAATGTTCTAAAATTTGCGTCAAATGGGGCAAATTTTGACATTTCTTCTCAAAACTCGAGATATTTTTGCCAAAATGGTGCAAATTTGGGCAGAAAAAAATATGTTTGTTGATAAAATTTGACTCAAAAGTTGGGAGATTTGGTATATGGATGGTCCCTTTTCTTAAAAACTGGTATTTACATTGTGGCTTTTCAATTTTCCCAGAGGCACATCCCTAACCAAACCAAATTCAAGTACCCCCCCCCCCCACGGGCAATGACATCCCAAGCTTGATGAAATTTTCAGTCATGGACTCATGCTCAATTTAATCTTGTAATTAGTCCATAGTACAAGTGAATGCACAATAAAACAACAATTCAAAGTTGCTTTAGGCCAAAAAAAAAATTGTTTGGTTGCCCTCCACCGACCGACCCTATTTTTCAGCCCGACCCAAACTTTTTCTTATTGGGGTTTTTTTTTCGAAAAAAATATGCAAAAC
Organism: Ophiothrix spiculata; assembly: GCA_000969725.1. Classification (NCBI taxonomy): domain Eukaryota; kingdom Metazoa; phylum Echinodermata; class Ophiuroidea; order Amphilepidida; family Ophiotrichidae; genus Ophiothrix; species Ophiothrix spiculata. The sequence continues at coordinate 126,935 of JXSR01S074943.1, read as the reverse complement.
TTACCGAAAACTACAAAAAAAAAGTTATATTTTTGCTTTTTTCGATATTCAACCCTCAAAATGTTTAGGATGTCCAAAATTACTACAAGAAGTATTTGATTGTTTTGATTTGGGTGTCGCGGGTAGTTGTGAAGGCTGGAGCGGCCGATCGACCTAGCAGTACATGGAAGAGTATTAAAAAACAAACAAACAAACGACCGACCGACCCTCTCTGAAAGAGCTGTGGAGGGCAACCAAACATTTTTTTTTTGGGCCTTATACAAATGTATGTTACTACTTCTAAGATCTTTTGTTTCTCCATAGGAAATAATGATAATTACTTGTCTCTCTTGAGATCTAATTAGCCAAACAAAACAATAGAAATCAGATGATGAAAATAATAATATTGAGAGGAGTTACACCGCCCTGGAAGGTTAATATCTAGAAATGTTTTTCGCGGTGTTTAATTCTATATTTTAGGTAATGTTTGTCATAATGAAACCACTTCCGGTTTCAATTACGGAAAATATCGACGGATTGATTTTCCAAGTTTAATTTTTTTACGAAGAAACTAAAGCATTAAATACTGAAAAAATGACTAAATTAGGTTTGCAGATCTTACAAATAAATAATTAACGGATAATATGCTGAAAATATGATGTTTCTTTTCAAATATTGAATTTTATTTTCATTCACTTCACTTCAATCTTTTCGCCATTTTCTAAGCTGTCTATGGCAAAATGAACCGAAAAAATGTCAAAATTGGTTCTGTGCAACATTTTAAAGATTGAAAATTCAGATAGAATATTTTCAATGCAGGCCCTGAATAAAATGTTGCACAGACTATTTTTCTTTTAAAACTTGAAATTTCCAAGCCATGTCCACTCGATATTTTCCGATTATTTACCACGTGTCCTTATCGGCCCTTTTCGTCTAGACTTGCTTCTTGTCGTATTATAATTACCGTAAAAGCATTTTGCAAAATCATTTGACCCAATTGTGTCACGCCTATATTCTTACACAGACTTATGATAATGATACCATGATTACTAGTACCATGCTAACTTTGAAAATTCTATCTCGTGAAAGCCATTCACCGTAGCAGCATAATCATGCAATTTCACGCATCCGTAATTAAGTATAAGAATAGCCTAAACAGGCAAGGGGTAGGCCTATTTGTTTCATTGCCAAGCGGGCTGTCAGCAAAATACTCAGCATGCTCAGTGGATGATCATCTCAAACAAAGTTGCATTAAAAATAACAACAAGGCGAATTCTAGACATGGTAAAATGATGGGAAACAATAAATAAACATGCACTGATACGACTTAAATATGGTCTCTATATTCGAAAGAAAAGAAAAATGCAACATCATGAGCCCGATCATAAGTCAAATTTGGACCATTTTTTCAGTGTAATGATATGCTTAATATAACATTTAATGCGCCATTGTTTAAAATAACGAGAAAAAAAAAACAACTGTAGGCCTATTGAAACTTCGGGATAAAACCACGGGGACAGCGGCGTAACCAGACATTTGAGAGGGCGGGCAGGGGCAAGACAATTTTGTAGGGGGCAAAATAAAAAGGTACACCCCAACATTTTTCATATGGAAAATCCAAAAATGATTTTGCTAAAATTCATGAATTTTTTGGTGAAAAGTAGAGTTTTTTCTCAGGTTATTGCCAAAATTTGCGCAAAGGGTTTTGCACAGTACATTTCCAATGTACTACATATTGAAACTCCCCCTCCCCCCTCTGGTTACGCCACTGACGGCGGGGATAAAACCATGCTACACGGTATAACAAGGTGCAGTAGATAATTCAGCCCATAGGCCTACATTGCAGAGTTGGAAGTGCGAGTTCCCCCCTGGGTTCTAAGCATTCCCAGGGCAAGGGTCATGAGTCGATAGAAGAAAGCTGAAGAGCAATTGGGCCAATTAGCAGGTCTAGAGAAATACCGGGAGAAGCTTCCAGGGCGGTGTAGAGAGGAGTGGTTACGTAGGTCATGTGGTTCAATAGTTAAAAGACATAATCCACTGGTAGCATATTGTGAATGGTGTCCAGTCACTTTGACCGATTTCCATGTCGACCGATACCATCTCGACCGATTTCCATCTCGACCGATCTACCATATCGACCGATTTCCGTGTCGACCTATTGACCATCTCGACCGATTTTGTTAACATTATTTAATGGTGTTTTTCTTTTTTCCTTTTCACTTTTTTTTGTTTATATTTCAATCACAATAGGTACAACGATATAATAATGCAGTTATCTTCTTTCTTTTGAGCCGTTTTCAACTTAACATCCAACATATATCGTATTCAGTGGTTATTAATATCATCGCCGCTCCGCTACAATTCGCATTGTATAATAGACCTATAACATGTTGTGATCGTTTTGACATTATTCTGTTTGATTGCATGTTGTATCGAAGTAAGTAAAACGTGATTGACGATGCACTTGTCAATAATAGAAGATTTAAAAATGAGTAGGCTATAAAGCAAAGGTATTTTATAATATTATTTTTAGTCTCTCTTGAATTGAATGTAACGTAAACCGAAAAGAAAGAACTTGCTCAATTGTAGGACCTATTTTGACTGAAATATAAACATATAGAAGTGAAAAGGAACATATTTTAACTGAAATATAAACATAAAGAAGTGAAAAGGAAAAAAGAAAAACACCATTAATAAAAACGGTCGAGATGGTTAATCGGTCGAGATGGTCAATAGGTCGACACGGAAATCGGTCGAGATGGTAGATCGGTCGAGATGGAAATCGGTCGAGATGGTATCGGTCGACATGGAAATCGGTCGATATGACCTACATTCTTGTAAATAGTTTTTCAATTTGTGTGTGTTTATGTTTGTTTGTTTTTTCTATGTTTTTATTCATCTATTGTAGGTGCTCAAATTGGAAAGAAAAGAAAAGAATGAGCTGAATTGAGACTCAGATTAAAATACAGACCACATGCTTCAATCATTATTTCATTTTGATTTTTGTCAAATACAGAATGCATTTGCAGATCCGCCTACAATGTAGTTACTTTAGTATTAAATGATCGATTTTTAGTATGAAAACTGTTATTTGAAGGAATTGGTCGTCTACAATGTATGTATGATTGGCATATTTCTACACGATGAAAGATTTTTTATAGGGAAAATGGGTTTTATATATTATGTTTCCATAGTCATCTTTAAATGTAAAACCATCTCCCAAAGATGTTTTTACAAAATTTGTTTTCCTAATGAAACTTTCCAATCTTCAATAGGAATCAAAAATCAAATTATGCTAATCTTTTTGTTGGAAATTCACCATTACTTGGAAATTTGGAATATATAACCGATGGATAAATATGGGAGTACTGCTCTTACTTGAAGCAATACTATAAGATTTTGGTCGAAAATGGTTATTAGTAAAAACATAAAATTGAGGAATGTGACTATAAAAGATTTGTCAAGTATATTTTGTCAACAAAATTGTTTTGCTTCCAAAAAATGGATAAAAAGCATATGTATGTTTTCCTATACTAATACATGTGGAATTAAATTCGGGATCCCGAATTTAATTCAACAAATGGACATACCAGAAAAAGTAAGCATATGTAAGCCAAATCATTTGGAGGGTATTAATATCTACCCAAAATAAATCAAATTAGCTAAAAAAAAATAATCAAAAGTGATGGGTGACAGGGGGCACTTCATTTTTAACACTTTATAGTATTGCTGTAAGAAAATTCAGATTCAGAATCATGCTGCTTCATTCCTGCAAATTGTTATAATGGATGGTTCACTGTCATTGAACAATCTTATTGATCACGATCATATACTGTATAAGTGGTATTTTTCGCACTACATTTATTTTTGCGCTTTTCTTGCAAAATGGAATAAGCGCGAAAATAAATGTGCCGCAAAAATTAATGTGTATTTGTTGCAAGTGAAATTCTATACTAGGCCAATTTTCATGTGCGCGAAAAAACCCCGGCGCGAAATGGTCCAAAATTGGCTGAGGGCGAAAATATTGGCGTTTATAGAAGATACAATTAAAAGAGGTACATTTCACTCATGTCATGCTTTCTTCCATCCCATCATAGTTTTCAGTGTCCAGTGGAAACGCGTCAGAGCCTGTTGAGGATGAGGTAGGTGTGTTTGTTTGTGCATGGGCTGATTCTTTTCTCTACTAATGATGTGCATGGTGACCCTGCCTGGCTGGTTGATTGGTGCATGGCTGGAATCGGGACTATGCTTTATAAGATTACTAACATGACCACTTATTCTGACTGACACGGGGATTTTACAGCCGATTAACATATATCTACCTTGAAACCACTGCTAGTCATTTTAACCTTTGTAGATATGGACCTAACCTGATACTCCATCTATTAGATTCTTAAAAAAACCCATCATATAAACTTTAATACTGCTCAGAGCATGCCTCCAGATTATTTGGTCCATGGTCCACCTGGGTTTTAGTTGCCAAAAAAGCGATCATTATTTTTTACTTGATGCATTAGTAAAGTAATATATGATGACAGATCTATTGTAGTGTATTACAGTATTACAGAACTAATCTTTCCTTAATTTGTAGGCATGTTTTTAAGTATATTGTGGAAGTTCATCCTTTATTTTGGCCACTCCATCTATCATTTATGAATCATTATAAACCATTTTGTAATATTTTTTGATTTTGTTAGCGCCTGAGGACTATAGTTTATCATCACACCATGTGACTTTTGTGTGTAATGGCTTTGGTCACCTAAACGTACATTGTATATTACTTTAATTAACAAACATGCACGTTACACATTTAAGTAAAAAGCACTCGTTTTGGTATTCATTTCACCTCTTGTTTTATTACTTGTTTTAGAAAGCAAGTACTAAATAAATTGAAAACTGGGTAGTAAAATGAGTGCCAGTTCTAAAAGTAGTTCTTTTTACTTTAGGACTAGGCCTACAGTGTTATATATATTAAAGCAGCTAGAGTCTGGTTCATTTTGCTAAAATCTTATACATGTAAATTAATTTCCTTGTTAATGGTGCCCTGTTAATGATGGATTCAAATAATGGTTAAATATGACAATTAGTTTCTCGTTGCATATCTCATACTAAATGTGTTCTTAAAAATATTATTAGAGATATATGCATAAATGTGGATAGGCGAAATACTGAAAGAACACATGTTTTATCTCTCATTTTTGAAGCTTTTGTGATCTGGTTTATCACATGGCTGTGATGTGACAGTATTGTGTATCCCGTACTCTGGCAACTAAATGGTAATTTGACTGAGAATGCGGCTGTCGAGCCAGTCAAGCGTTGTTCTTTGCTTACGCACAATTTGGCGGCAAAATGTAAGATGCGTATTGCGTTGTAGTTAAGAAATAGTAGCGCGCTACACAACGCACAGCGGAGTCACTACACACTCGCGCAGCGTCAGTCTAGGCATGGCGCCCATGTGGCGCAATCCCCTACTTAGCCGGATTTTTAGGGTGCAAATAGACTATCTGGACTTCCTTTAATCTATGGTGTATCCACAGTGAATCATATATGTGACCCGCCATATCAAAAGGTACCTTAAGGGTCCCAAAATCAAAATTGATTTTTTGGTCTCATCTGAAAGCTGAGATTTTAAGCTTTATAATGACATCTTGCTTTTGGCTATTGAATATTCAGTTACAAAGTTACATCCGAATTGGTAAAAGGCATTGGACTGATTTGGAAAAACTCTATAGTTATGAGAAAATCAAGTTTAAAGTTTTTGCACTGAGTACAACTTAAATGGAGAGAGGATTTTTATCTTGGGGTTTTAACACATTTTTCTTATGTTTTGGATGTTAAAACCTGATTAATATGATAGAATACACTTCAAAGGTAACATTTCTGATGAAATTAAAAATTCTACCTCGGACATGTTTTTTGACTATGCTTCAATGGCCCAAATCTCGTAATTTACTTTGCCAACCTTAAAGTACCTTTCGATATGGCGGCCCTGGTTTGGTAAAACTATCTAACTAAATTTTTGCCAATTTTCAGTTAACAGATTTTCTTCAATAATTTGGGGACGTTCTGTCCATTGATGGTAACGAAAAATCCCCACAAGCTTTCGTTTTCAAGATAATTTTTTCTATTTAAGGCATTTTTGTCACTGTCTCCCTCTTTACCTTGGTAAAACTATCTATCTTTAAGATAGACGATCCTTACTTCCTTATTCATTTGGTAAAATTGTCTATCTTCAAGATAGAACGTTGTCCCTCCTCTTTCAATATGGTAAAACTATCTATCTTTTTTAGCACATTCATCTTTATATTCCACATGGTAAAATAGCCTAACGTAAAACACATTTAATTTCATCATTAAGCTATACATAAAGGTAAAAAGGCTATGGCATAACAAATAAGAAATTAAGAAGATGTTTCAGCATAATTTTAACCAATTAGATACATAACGATGACTTAAATCAACAAAGATAATACCAGTACAGTTTGACCGAAGTTAGATAGTTTTGCCACATCAGAGTCAACAAAGGAGAATAATAAGTTCATTGGCTAAAACTCTCTAATTCCGCAAAATTGGCTGTAAAGTTTCTCTATTAATTGATGAAAATTATCAATTTTTGGAAATGTTTTGCCAAAATATATTCTTATTATACTGAAATGGCGGAAAACATGTAACAGCATAAAATCACCAAATGTCATATCTTTGAATTTCAAATGCGATTTTCTCAAATCGCTGTATTTCAAGTCAGATAGTTTTACCAAATCAGGGCCGATGGCGGGTCACATATGTGGTCTTGACTTGTGTAATTGATCGTATAGTTTAATAGATGCAAGATCCTCACCACAGATTTAAATTCTTTCCTATAAAGCTAGTTTTAGGAATAGGGATAAGGCACTCACCTGCGACTAAAGAGCACCCAAAAATCAACTAACCAACTCAATTTTGTTTAGTTTCAATATTCAGTTGTTTGAAAAATGTGAGGATCATATTGGTTATCATTTTGAATATTAATGTGAGTGCAGTGAAGTGTAGATGATTGATGCGATTAGTTTATTCATCAAATGTGTGATATTTTCATCATTAAACATTGGATATATTAATTCTTTCACTCCGGAAAGCCGCTCACAGAGGCTCGCAAAAGCGTGCATAAATGGCCTGAATTTCTACTTGGACAGAATTTTTCAAATAGCTCTAAAAAAACCCTACAAGCCCAAATTAGTGAAAAATTCGACAGCACGCAGTTGAAACGAAGAGCTAATCTAGCGCCATCATTCTTATTAGCAAAGAGAACTACCCTGCTGCTTACAATTAACGTATGCTATCATGAAGTGAGCCGCTCAAAGCTGCTTTCCGGTGAAATAGGACGGATTGTGAAAATATTATTCCGGAGTGAAAGAGAATATGCATAATTTCCATTCGGATGTTAACATGTTATTTTGTAAGCACAACGAGATCTGGCGCCGATTTCATTAACATTTACCGATGGTCGCTTACCCAGTTTTGATCGCTAACTCCAAAAATGATCGCTAAATAACGGGTATTTTTATCAATTTAGCGATCATTTTTGGAGTTAGCAATCAAAATGGGGTAAGACAATTATTACAAACTTGGATAGCCAATTTGGGTATATTTATGAATAATGGCCTAAGAAGTGTTATAGGGAAAAAGAGAAAAATGACCACTCCCAACAAAAGTTGTACAATTTTATACTTGAGCTATAGTTGGAATGGTGTTAGGCCAAGAAAAAAAAAAGAATTTTGTCAGGTTCCTGCATGCATAGGGTTGAAAATTCACATTTTCTTTCTTTTTTGTCATAAATTGTCAAGAGTTTTTTTTTACCTTTGAATTTTTTTCTACATCGCAAAAGAAAAAAAAATGGTGACCTAAAAAACACAATAAAACATTTCTGTGTAATGCATAATTGTTTTGGCTAAAAAAACTACAAACACACCTAGCGCTTATCACTCATGTCATTAAAAATTAATTCTTATAGCAAAATGATTGAATATGCCATGGAAAATGCATGAAATTAGTTCTTTTTTATATTTTCATTATATTGCAATCAATTTCAGTTTCATAGTTTTCCTGGCTTGGTTGACAGTTATGTGCATTGTGTCTATTGGCATCGTTTAGTGCAACGCGTTGCGGTTAGTCTCACATGGACAACAACCGTGCACCCTTTGAAATGTGACTGTAATGTTACAGAAGCAATGCAAGTTGGACTGGCATAAGAGCTGTATGATACGAGTTTCTCGTATCACATGGAAGATTTGTATCATATATAAAACTTTGAAGTGTTATTAACCAATGCTTTTGTTGTATTTTTATCTTTCTGAATGATAAACAAATGCTCCAATCGAAATTAGAGAAAACATTAATTATATTAGAAATATCAAATTCCGTGACTGATAACCAGGTGTCAAAATACAAAAGGGCGGAAGGCAAATCACCCCCTATTTTTATAAAATAAGCCCCCTATTTGTATAAAAAAAGCCCCCCTGCAAAGGTGGAAGAGGGTGAAAAATATTACAAAAGCACACCAATCACCCCACTTATAAAACTTAAGTAGATGTAGATTAACCGCCCAAAATGTTGCTCATAACATGATAACTATATTTAGCAACAATATTCCAAGTAAAAAAAATAGTCCCCAAGTAGCTCAAAAGAGCCCCCTGGAATGAAAGTCAGAGGGCGATTTTTATTTGCTAAAAAAACCCAACCATATCCACTCGTCCAATTCAATTGTTTTGCGACCGACAAATTCTTTGAATTGATATATTTCTGTACTCAATGCATCATATTCTATTTCTGAAGCATTAATATCAAAGTATTTTTAGCTGTTTCCGGCATGTTTGTATGAAATAACTCAACGATAAAGGTAATGTACATTCAGAAAATCAGTAGTTGAATTGGACGAGTGGATTCGGTATCCCCGTAAAGGAAAAAAATATTTTGACCCCTGCTGATAACACCTTTTTTGACCTATATATGCCATTACAATAACAGGATTGCCCGCATTGTCAGTTGTTTAATTATGCAGGATTGGAAAGACCGACCAAACCATGATCTTTTGGGCAAAAATTGTCCTTTCCAGCATTAAATGCATGTTGTATAGATAAATGTGCTTTGTTTGATACAGTGATTCCAATCAGTGCTCCAAATATTGTACAACTGTGAATAATTTGAAGAATAATTTTGCTGGCCAAAATCTGCTTGAATGAATGAAACCATTGCATGAATATATACATGCTAATGTTAACTTATTGCTTGTTTCCAGACATCCGTTTACTGGAAAAATGTCATTGAATCTTTAGATAGTGATTCACTCTATGAGGTAAACAGTATGCTGTGCTCAACTTGTATGTTTTTTAGTTTGTTTGTTTGTGTGTGTGTGTTTATTTCCCGTATTGCTTGCTTGAAATTGATTTGCTTAAAAAGATTTTTGAAGTAGTACAAGAAGGGGTTACAAAAAGTTTTAAAAGATCACCCAAAAGAGCGTCTATTTTGTCAAAATTTCATTGATAGAGCTCAATCCCTTCTGGGTTATCAAAACAGAGCTTGTTGATACCCCCTTTTAAAAATAAATTCCTTAAATAGGCAATAATACACTTACAAGATTGATTTAAAATTCCAGAAGATTTATTTGTACATATAATAGGTTGGTCCCAACCCTCCATTACTTATCTGTCAGAATTATGCACAGCGTTAGATTATATAATGATGCATTCAGAGATTGTTGATGTCCATTTGTAGATAGCTCTGGATTTTGCCTTGAAACTGATTTTATTCTCGCCGCAAATGCAAAGTAAAAACACATGTTTAGAGCTCTTTCAACTTGTCCATCACACTGGTGCAAGCTGACATGGATGTATCTTTTTTTTTGCACCAGCGACAAACAATTTCGTGTTTATCAATCCTCATAGACAAACTCTGAATGTACCTTGCAGCATACACGAATGGTTAGAATCTTAACTTAACTGCCTCTTATATACCCATTGCTATGTCACCCCTATTATGTATTATGTTGTGTATATGTTATTGGCACATTTACTGAGCACACTAACACATTAAACACCCCAATCTGTCAGTTCTAATAACTAACAAATTGTCACCCTGTACCACAAGATTTTACGCAGAACAAATTATAGGCCAACATCCCCTCACAGCCTACATAATACAGGCCTGAAGGTGGTTAGTAGGTGTCGCATTTGGCTGCGACGTACAACACAAATTTGCATATTGCCTTGATTGTCTATCGAAAGAGAAGTTTAATAATATTCCAACTCTAAACGATGTGTCGTTGAAACTATCACGACAGGGTAATTGATATATCTGCGTAGTGCATAATTGTCCAGATAAGACAAGGTTGAGTCTGCGCTCTTGAATTTTTTGACATCACGCTGGTGATACGACCACCACAACAAAACAACCCTCTGGAACAAGCCTTGTACAGGGTACCCCCTAAGGCTTTTCATTGAAATAGGCCTACATGAATTTTTCAAACGGCTAGTGTAAAATGATGGTAATGGTTTTTGATGTCAAATTGGGGTCAATATTTAGCTGAGATTCTATATTTTCATATATGTCAATATCGTTGGATTTTGAGGGCTTTTACTTGGATTTATGGGGGTCAGACTAAGTGTTCACTTATCTTTTGTGAGGTGTTTACTTCAAGATCCACGGACACATGGGAGGGTAAATTTTTAGGAATTTTCACATTCTAGTGGCAATTTGATAAACAAATATAACATATGGCAGTTATTACAGATACAACTTTCTCGCACTCAAATGACAAATTGATGGTGGAAATAACCGAATGCAATCATAGAAACCATATTGTAGCTGAATATTTGTTAATAACTTGTAGATTTGATAAAAAAGAATGCATTTCAAATTGTGACATTTCATATATGTGGCTGCCCAGCCCGTATGAGCCATAAATGCCGGAAACTTCATTTTGCGCTACAGGTGAAAAAACATGTCACGGTTGTAATTTGCCAAAAATTAATTTTTTGACAGATTCACAATCCTTGTGTTAACTACAAAATACAAGCAAAGTTTCATTTCAAGAAAATGATAGGAAATGTGAAATAAAACTGTATATTTTTAAGACAATCAACAGAAAATATAGGGCTTACTGAACTTTGACGCGTTTATCTAAGCTATACGTGTATATCCCTGATAACTTTTGACGGACCATAGCTTGACTTCTGGAAATCATGTGAAGTTCATTAAGGTGTCATTTTAATCCTTAAAGCATGGTCTTTGCAAATAATTAAAAAAGTGAAAATGACAAAGAGGTGGCATTTACGGCTGGTGTGGGATGGACGGTCACATATATAGTTTCATAAATTGACCAGAAAAATATAGGGCTTAATAATCTTTCAACGCGTATATCTCAGTTATACGTTTTACTCCCTGACAACTTTTGACGGACCATAGCTTGATTTCTGGAAATCATGTGAAGTTCATTAAGGTGTCATTTTAAACCTTAAAGCATGGTCTTTGCAAATAATTAAAAAAGTGAAAATAACAAGAGCTGGCATTTACTGCTGTTTTCGGTGGACGGTCACATATGTTGTTTTCTCCATTTTAAAT
>JXSR01S074943.1:87404-101535 GCA_000969725.1 Ophiothrix spiculata | reverse complement strand
AGATAATATAAATATTATAAATTGAATCGAGACAACCAGAAGTATACTCACGAGCAACCAACGTTGCGGGTGATACCTCACAAGATGATGTCTTCTCAACATCCTATGACGTCATCTAGCTTATAACAACAAGCTACAAGGTCTACTACAACATCATAACCTAGCTAAAGGGTGATGGTATCACCCGCAACGTCGGTTGCTCGTGAGTATACTTCTGGTTGTCTCGATTCAATTTATAATATTTATATTAAATCATAGTATTTGTTTGTACTAAGTCTTTTGTCAAGATTGCCTTTTCATCATGCCGACAACTACCTTGGTTTGTACAGCAGACCTTTTCAAAACACAACTTTGCAAGAATTCCCTAAGCCGATTTTACACTCTCTGACAACTGCCGACAGAAAAAGTGCCGCCTTAACACAATACCCAGAATGTGAATTTTCGTGTTCATGTTAAATAATTGCATACAAATTCAAAGTTTTAATTAGGATTAGCACTAAAGAGGCACTAGTGATGTGCTCTGAGTTTACTTGCAATTTTAATGCATTGACAAAATGTGGAAGCTGTTTCTAAGTCAACCAGTCATTTTTAAGGAGTTTGTAGTCTTTAATACCTATTTAAATCAGCCAATTTCAAATGGAAATTTAACTCTTTGTGTCAGCGAGCCTATGGTACCACCAGCCAAAAGTTGTTCAGAATTAGTGCATCTAATCAAAAATAATTATTTGACACTTTTATTACACTGTGAAAATGCAAGAGAATTTTCACTCGCAGGCCAGAAAATTTTATTGACAAAAACGTGAACACTTAATGGTCTCATACATGATTGGTTAAAAAAACAGACATGTGATCTGACATTCCGGAGATTTCTGAATGGATTTTGAAAACGTCTATTGGCTCAAAACCAAGCGTTTCCCCGAACCAGACTTTGAGCCATTTGACCACAAAGGATGCATTGACAAAATGTGGAAGCTGTTTCTAAGTCAACCAGTCATTTTTAAGGAGTTTGTAGTATACAAATACAACATGGTATAGAGGGAAGTATTGAAAATTACTGATCCCGAGGGGTTGGATTCGTGTGACTACTTCCCGACGCGAAGCGGAGGGAAGTGGTTACACGCATCCAACACCGAGGGATCAGGAATTTTCAATACTGCCCGAAATAATCCATTTTGTATTTGTTTTACTATATACCTCATAAATATTTCACTAAGTAAGATGTAAGCACAACAACGACAACAAAAACGTTATAAAACGTCCGTCGTTCTTGATCACCTACCACAATGAATTTTAAGCTTATTAGTGACATGGTTATTGGGGTGCGATAGAAGGGGGCGGTAGTTTTTCAATTTTTTCCCCGCGGTAGTATTACGCACACCCTGACGCTTACTTGAGGGAAGTAGGCTAAATGCTGTCACGAGCATCAGGTAAAACTGACCAATTATATTTCATGGTTGCCTAATAAATATTTATGAGGTATAGTAATCTTTAATACATATTGAAATTTCCCTTCTCAATTGTTTCTCTATTGCACAGCTATGCAGAGTTACCCTGGCTTTATTTCATACCATCATCGATCTTAACTGTGAGGATGTCATGGTAGAATTAGTTCTCAAGTAAGTGCACACATTTAGTTTTATGAAATAAAACTTAGGCCTAAAAAAATGTTGTGGTGTTGCCCTTCTCCGACCGACCCAAAATCTGGCAAAAATTGGGTCGGGATTTGTTTTTACAATTTTTTTCTATTATATTTACTGTTTCTAGCACAAACTCACAATTAATGTGTTAAATTAACAAATCTTTGGTGTAATGTCAGAAATGATCTTGCTATGTTGTCATATCAGTTCGGCGGAACTCACAATTTGGATACGTATCCGAATTCGGATACTCCATATCACAATTCTGATACCCGTATCCGAATTTGGATTAAAAAAAAAAAGGGGAAATCAACTGAAATGAATATTCAGCTTCGTCGCGCACCATACCGGTATGTATAAAAGTCAATAACATTATCATCATTTGTCATCTAAATTCTATCAAAGTATTGGCCAAATTATTTTGCCTTCTGTGATAAGAAGCTATCAGGACATGTTTCGAAGCTGTTCCGCTGGAATTGCACAGATGAAAATGACATTTCCAGTGTGCAAATTAAAGAAAAATATCTGGTAATCCTGCGGATTACCAAGTCTTTAAATCTGGTAATCCGCAAACATTTTTGGTAATCCGTAATTTGCCGCCGAAATAAGAAAAATCATAATTGAATTATGATCAAGTGATTTTTTACCCAATAAAGCCAACACAAATGGGCGAGATATTCAAAAGTACCTAAGAAATCAACAAATGTCATACCCAATATGCAAATAAGGTTATTACAATATTATTTTATCATACCTTAACATTAATTCCCCAAATCACTTATCAAACATGAATTAAAAATCACAGAACTACATGTATATCAAGATACAGGCCTACCTATTCAGAGCATCTGGCTTTTTTTCTTTCTTATTTGCCTTTATGCCAAATTTAGATGAATCTTGAATGTAAAATATGCAAATTAACTCTTAATAATTTACTTTTTATCATTTGTTGCAAAAATAATGATTTTCTAAATTTTGAAATGAAGTTATGATGACTTAAAAGTCTTAATTTGCCAAAAAACAAAGATGACAATTTAACACCACAGAAAATATATATTACTGTAAATACTTGATCAGGATCACTTTAGTTAATGTGACACACAGGGCTTGAGAAAATGCCCTAGCAGCCATAGCACTTAGGCTGTATTGAATTCTCTGATAGGTGATAGATGACTTGGTCTTGAAAATGGCTTTGAGATACCAGTTACCACATCATAATGTGTCCGATTTTAGGTTGAAAACGAGCATCAGAAACGAAAATATCCAACGAATTAGACCTTGGAAATAGGTGGAAAAGGTACTCAAAATCAAGCTCAAGTTCATGGAAAGTGAATCTGGGCGTCCCACGGATTACCTGCTGTGAAATTCTGGTCATCCGACCTCAATTTTGGTCGTCAGGACGCCCGGATTACCACTTAATTTGCACACTGATTTCCACAGATACATTTATCATAAATGCAAGAAAGATGTTCTACATATACTTGCCAGCTTGCGCTATCGATTTGTTTCCTGCACCACGACAGGAGTATCAGAATTCAGATACCCCTCCATATCCTTATTCGGATACAGGTATCACAATTTGGATACGAAATGTACGTGGGTATCCGAATTCGGATACGTATCCGAATTGTGAGTTCCGCCGAACTGATATGACTTTAACATGCATTGTTTTTAGAGACTTTAAAGCTTAAAGTTAAAATCTGCTCCGGGGAAAGTAAAAAAAAAAAAAAAAAGAATCCTGTCCAACCGACCCAACCTTAAAATTTTCCCCTAAATGGACAACACAACAATTAATTTTTTTGGCCTTACGATACTGCAAGAGATATTTGTGTCCATATTTTCCTGATATCAAGGTGCTCCAAGCTTAGCTTCGGTAGCGTATCCAGAGGGGGCAAAGCGGGCGATTTGGCAATCCTTAATTGAAAAATTTTGAAGGCAAGGGAGAAAAAATGGGAGTCAAAGAAAATTAAATAAAAAAAGGAAATGTGAAGTTATGTTCCAAAAAATATATATTTTGTTTGGTAAATGCACGGAAATAGTAATTATGAAATATGTTTTTATCATATACTTGAGCTTTTGCAAAGTTTTGAAAGTTATTGGGAAAAAATTCAGGTGTACTTTTGTGACTACCAGGGAGAAATTTTCAGCCTTTTGCACACACTTGCTTAGCATTCACTAATCGTAAATTAGTCTGTCATGTGTGTTTTAAGCTTCTAAATAATTTTGAAGATGTATTCTATTTTTTTTTTATTTTTTAACTGCAAATACCACAGGAAAGAGATCTTTGATGTTATTCTTGTTAATATTTCAACTTGGTCCTCATTTTGTATTAAGTTGGACTACAGATTTTGAACCAACGGAGTTGTAACAAGAGACTGTCACGTTTTTACTTGTGTTTAAATAAACATGTGTTTAAAAATATAAGAATGCATCGGTAATATCTTGTCTGATCAATCACATATCTGTCGATTTGTTTTGTAGGTATTTAGTTCCCTGTAATCACATCATGGTCAGTCAGAGGAAAGCCATCACAAATCTGGACATATCCGGCAAATGGGCCGAGAAATTTATCTCCCTAACACCAGTGTGCTGTCAATACCCACCTCCTCCATCAGTAATAGAGGAGTGTGAAAGAACTAAAAGTCCTCCTCCTCCGAAACCCGCCCACGCTGAGGTTTTAGCTAATGGGGTGTTGAATTCTGTGACATTAACTAGAGACAATAAAGTTGTGCTTAGTAGCGCTGATGAGCGTTCTCCACGCCGTAGTATCTCACCCAGGAATGTTGCAAATGGGCCTATCCAAAATGGCGCTGGAGACGTTATAAATGGTAGTTCTAAGAAGCAGCGAGTTACTGACCAAGTTAAAGATGCAAGAACAAGTCAGGTGGAGTATCTTATTGATGCAAAAGTTGGGATCCAAGGATGCGCTGCTGCCTGTCGCAATTGGTCCCTACCCTACGATGGTGAATCGCCATCACCACGGTGCCTTAGTTTTGACTCAGAGAGTGATTACATGCATGTTTCTAAAGTTCCAAATTCGGACTCAATGACGGCTATGAGTTCTATTTTGAGTGAAGAATTTGCAACACCTGTCTCCAAAGAAAATGTAGATTCTAAGAATAATAATCAGGGGTCTTCAAAAACGAGTCCTGAAGGGACTAAACCTAATGCTGAAATACAAACCCCGTCCAGGACTAGATCGAGAACTTTTGACGCATCCTTGTCCGCTACAATACAAGAAGTCTTAGATTTCCAGATTGGATCGCCTGGATCTATCGACACATCTGATATTGATATATTGGAATTGTTCAAAGATGATAAAGCTTTTTTGGATAGAAGACAATTACAGAATCAAGCTTTATCATCAAGTAGTCAAAACAGGAAGTCACGTGATAATCTTGAAAATACCAAAGATTCTAATACATCTCCAGAAGTGATTGGCTCCAAAGGTGCAAGACCTAAAGAGCTCAAACTTGCACCAAATCATAGAGGAACTGGCAAAAATTCAATCAGTTCTGATAGTGCCTTCTCTAGTGGGAACTCCCCTTTGTTTGAAGGGTTTGGTTCCATAACTGAAACTACCCAAGATGGCTCGCCGGTTGCGCAGTGGTTGAGGGCGCTTGGCGAAGATTCGGGTGGTGCTGATTTTATTGATAGTTTATCCAATGCTATGGAAAGAGAGCGGAGAATCAGCATGCATGCAGAGTCATTGAAAGATAGGGATGAACCGTGTGTATTCTGGGAGTTTGATTCTGATATTGATTCTTCTTCGAGACACTCTACCATTGCCCATCAACGGCGGATATCGAGCGAGGGCGGTAGCAATACGAGTGAAGCCGACAAAATACTGATAGCGCTTGGGTATTCTGACAGAGTAGCACCACAACAGGACAACAGTACGAAACAAATGAGTTTCAGTTTTGATATTAACAGTGCAAATTCCACTCCCAGGCATGAACCAATCTCGCCTCGTGCTGATGACCATGGTTTAAGCGAGTCCCCAGTGCCTGGAGGGATCGTAGACAATAATCATTTCTCACATGAGGTCATGTCAACACCGAAACGAAAACTTAGTTTAACTTCTTCCCTGGATGCGTCTGGCTTTTCTGAGCTGAATGGTACTATGTCTAGCGGTACAACATCACCTCTTTCTGGCACTGGTGGAGCTTCATCACCCCTAGCCTCACCGATATCAAGATCAATGTCACCACTCATTTCGACGGGAAAGACAAGCGCAACGCCATCAGTAGGTAAGTACTTTGTGCATTTTGGATTATGTGAAAACTACTGAGACATATTAAAATAAAAATGTTGAGTCTGGCCATATCACTTTGAAAGAGATGTGCAAACACAGGATGTCTCATGTACTTTTTAATGGTTACTACAATATAGCTTTTCCTAGGTTTGCTCTGTTTTAAGGCCTTTTTGAAACTTTGACTTTATGATGGATCTGTTTTTATTTCTATTCCATGTCAATAGGAAGTAGCTTGAACCCATAGTATATAGTCCATTGTCTCTAATGGTTTGTAGTTTTGAGAAAAAATATATATGTGTTAAATTGTCCTTGATGTTTTGCTCAATTAACTTGCCACCTGTTACTAATCATAGCACAATAGTAGATCAATATATTTTGTACATGGCACTGCTGTTAGGAATGAAAAGACAATGTATGTGACTAGTCAAAATAAAATATGCTTCACCCAAGGAAATTTTATAGGGGAAACTGGACTAGCGGCCATTTTGATTTGATTGCCTTGTAAATCCTATGGGATGGCGGCCATCTTGGATTGTCGCTCGTGGAGGGTGAGTTATTGTACATCTGTCATTTTACGTCTCCGCATGTCACACTTCGAAATTTAGCGGGAAAATTGGCTTACTTTGACCAGAGTAAATCGCAGTACATGCTACTTGAAACGCAGACATGGTTTGCACATGAAACAATTTGCACACGCTCTATATGCATCAAGTGAAGATTCACTCGGATTTTCCTGGATATCGGGCCATATTCCAAATATATTCAGACACAAGATGGCGGCGATTCCAGATTCCCCTATAAAATTTCCTTGGCTTTACCATATCAAGATGCATTACAAAACGTCCATTAATGTACAAAAGAATCAGAAATGATATAAGCCAGGCAAGATTTAGAATAAATGACATTCGAAATCCATTCTTGACACATCAAATCAGAATCCTTGGTCTTGCGTTATCAGTTGAGGATTCGTAAATCTAAATCCCATTGGCAAGATCACATGGTAAAAGTATTGTAAATCAGACAAAGTAGAGCTATCATAAATGACCTGTTGACATTGGGCTATTCCAGAAATTAATGGTACACCCCCTAAAGGTCATCCTTTTTAATGTGGGCACCCATAAAAGGTGGATTTGTTACATTGAAAATGATTTATGCATAAATTTTGTCATATCTTTTCAGCAATCCCATGAAATGTTTTAATTTTGGTATCATTTTAAAGACAATTTATTTGACTTTCAAGAAATTAAGAAAAGAACCCAAAATGAAGTGATTAAGTAGGCTTAATAACCTGTTAAAGCTAATTAGCCAGGGTGGAGGCGGGTGTGGATGAGGCAGGTGTGGATGAGGCATCATGAAAATTGTGCATCATTTCTTGTGTCATATCTTCTTAAAAATCCATTGAAGTGTCATAAATCTGATTTGATTTCAAAGGCTGGTTATTGTTTATCAAAATCAAGTTGGAATTAACACGAATAAAGTTGATCATTAACGCTAATAACAAGTTAAAGTCAATAAGCTAATTTAGCCAGAAATCAAAACGGGCATAAATGCGGTTGGTGTGGATGAAATATGTACATTGTGCATCAAATCTTATCATAACTTTTCAAAAAATGTATGAAATGTTATAATTTTGAAGATAATGTATTAGTCTATAAAATCAATTAAAAATAATAGCCAAATAAAGGTGTTTATTATCTCTTATCAACCATTACCAGGAGGGAGTTAAGTATGGATGAAGTGAGTAAGTTGTAACGCAAATGGGCCCGACCTCAAAAAATATGACCTAAAGAAGGCAATGGGATTCCCAAAATTTTCATATATATTTTGTAGAGGGAAATCCCAAAACAAATATTTCATTTTCTTATTCGTAGACTGTAGGTTAAGAAGGCATGGGATTTCTACATTTTTTTTTGCCTAATTCAGTCCAAATCGCAAAATATTTACCGATTTTAGCTAAATTAGTAAAGAAGGCACGGGATTTCCCATTTTTTTTCCCATTACAAAGGAGGGACCCCTAAAGAAGGCATGTAAATTTGAAGCCTGGGAATTCCCAAAATGTTAAGCAAAAAGGTGAATGTCTTCTTTAGGGGATGTACCATTAATTTCTGGAATAGCCCATTTGGTGTACGGTACTCATTGGGTGTCTGTATAACAACATGTTATGAACAGCCAGTTACATTTTTTCTTCTGATTTTGTTTTGAATTTTCAAACACATAGTTTCTGCTTATTTAGGTCAGAATTGTTTAACTCTTCAGAATTTAAGTCCATTCACTCAATCACACATACATGTGCAGAAAGTCATTTTTTGATGATACAAAATTTTTTAAACATATCATTTCAGGTCCATTCATCGATGCTCTTTTCAAAAAAATTGAGAACATGATGCAGAACAACTTGTACATCAATCTTTTGGTAACAGGACTGGTAACGAGACTAGCCTACTATCCGCAGCCTCTTCTACGGTCCTTTATTCTGAACACTGGCATGGTTTTCCAGCCGAGTGTACGATCCCTTGTACAGGTGAGTTGACTGGTAACAAGGCTAGCATAATATCCCCAGCCTCTTTTACGGTCCTTAATTTTTTACCAAAAACGGTGTATCTTAAAAATACATATTTTTCATGTTCTAAAATTTTGATATAGTTATCAGATAACTAATGTCTATTACTCTATACATATTTCGTATTATATCATGATTACAGTGATTTGAGCCATGCAATAGTTTGTATTATATACCGCATTAATAAATTTAACAGAGTTGATTGGTTGAAACATGATCACATGATTTCAAATAGCTATAACCAAATCAAGGAAAGCGCTAAATAGTACGTTTAAAAGAACTATATAGCGCTAATAGTACTTTTGGAAGTACTATTTAGCACTTTTGGAAATAATATTTAGCGCTGATAATATTTACCTTATACGCGAAGCAACTTTTACGCACGAAATTACGCGCGCATTTAACATTCACGCACGAGCAACTCTGCGCACTTACATACGCACGCATTCCTTGTAAGCATTATGTAAGTGCATTTCTTAAAAAGGTCATTTAGTAAATTAGACTTTTTGTCACATAAAAATTATATAAAAAACAAAAATTTATTAATGCTATATTATACAAATATTTACTGCTCATGAGGGCAATTGTGCAAAATATCTACCCAAGGTGACTGGAAACCGTGGGCCTGCTATTGCCTGACACCGAAGGTGGAGGGCAATAGCAGGCCCACGGTCAGTATATCTGTTTATTCTTGTAAAAAATGCAAATCAATTGTGACCAAAGCGATTTCGTTTGAAAACAAGATGATAGAATTAATCTTTTAAATTCAATTTTATACAGTCGACTTAACACGACCTGAACCTGTTCACACTAGTCATGGCACTGATATCGATTACAAATATGTTAAATTGATTACAACTTTTTTCAGTAGTACAAACGGGGTATAATATAATCATGACAAGTGTAATATACCAGTGTAATACACACTACTGCATTAAAACATTTGTTTCTCAGTACTTTATGTTTTTCAGTTTTAAGGCTACAGTCCCTAAATGGGTGCCATTTTTGCCAACGGCATCTTTACTGCAACTTTTTACCTACTTACACATATCAGAATAATACAATTTTTGGCGAACATATGTAATAGAGTCTCTAGTTTATACATGAGACTTTAGTAGTGATTTCATGTCCATTTTCAAGGTCAAAATTATGTCAATAAACTACTTCGAAAAATGTACACCTTTTTCGCCGAAACCTTAAAATCTTATGATGTTCGAACGATTCGCCTGTTTTCAAATTTTGACAGATTGTAGGCTTGATACTTTTTACTGAATTACAAATAATATTTTATAAATGTGTTGTGTTGATTTTGAATGATAATGTAACAAACGCACGTTGTTTTGCCCGAAAAACCGGGCGTGAATTATGACTCTGAGTTCGCCCTGTTTGAGCTGTGAATAGCCTGATTTTAGTATCTACATTATCTACATTTTGTCTGATATACGCATTCGCATAATTTATTTACAAATTGAGCATTCCAATGAGGCAAAAATTGCAATTTTTATGTATAAACAAAAGAAAAATACGGCATTCTAATGTTTAGATTTTAGTTCACCATCTCAACGCTGCCTTCATAGCTCAGCGGTAGATCTCTCGCTTCGTAATGCATGACTAACCCCCGCCATAATCCATGGTTCGAGTCCCCGCAAAGGCAGTGGAAACTATTTATCTTTTCATGATTGAAAAATAGTTAGGATTCACATTTTCCTGAGCATGTGGATTCCTCGTACCCTTAATCACATTTCTTGATTTTATCTTTGAAATACTAAACTTGTTATTTTTTTATTATAGGTACTGACTACTACAAGAAACCAGTTGGATCTGCACGCAGGTTCAGTGCCGGACTTCCCGACCTTGCTGTACAAAGCCAGACAGTACTTGTGTAGCAGAGAGAATGAGCCCGAGCCAAGGACAAGATCAGCGACGGTATCGGAGCAGGATCAGGACAAGGTGGAACCGAGACCGCGGAGTTCCACAGGGACATTCATCAAATCTCGTAAGTCAAGTTTGTTTTCAACAAGGACGTATATTAACAGGAACATTTCCTTTGTAAGTACAATAGAGTACAGGGCTATTAAAGGTGTAGGTTCCGATCACATTCTCATCCCTCAGGGCTCAACCAGAAGTAGTTTTACTGTTTTATGTCAAATTGAAGCCCGTATTTTTCTGATTTTAAATCCAAAATTTCACCTCCAAATTCATGATATGTTTTGGAGATACGGCATAAAAGGTAAAATCAATTGGAAAACCTATTTTCTATTTCTTATGTATTTACATAACAGCCTCATCCCCAGAGTTAAATACTTTGTTTTGCCTCTTGAGGAGTAAACTAGCAACCTAATTTAGGATAAATCTTACAAAATGCTTTCCAGGGGTCAAGGTCAATTAGTTAAAAGTATACACATGTTGAAATAGGAACCTACACCTTTAATAACCAGTTAGGAATAACAATAACAATAGTTTAATATCAATTAGGAATATAATCCTTTGAGTGCCTTCTGATATGAGTGTGCACTAAACTTCAGATTTTTCAGAACAAAATGATTAGGTACATGTTAAATCTGGATTCTAGAGATCATGTTGGTCCACAGCAGTTTGACACAGTCAAATTTTTGAATGCCCAAAATAGGGCCAGACAACTGAGACTCAACCATATGTTTATAACATTTTTCATTCTTTGGGTCCATCTTATTTCAACCAAAACTTCACTAAGATTTCTAATATTCACTCATACTCCACAAGATCCAGATTTTACAATTTCCACATACCAAAGATAGGCACTTACTTATACCAAACATTCTTTCTTTTATCAATCCATCTTAGATTGGAATAAGTTGCCAAGTCACATTAAATCTATTCCTGACAAAGTATCATTTAAGTCTGCTATGAAAAAACACCTTGCAAGGGATGTCAGAGGGTAACCCATGGGGCAGCTATTTTTTGTCTTACTCGTTCCTGTTTTGTCCGTATTTTGCATGTTTTTCCTCATTGTCCTGGGCACCTTTTTGTTTTTTGTGTGGGACCCCATTGGAAATAAGTTTGCTTGAATAGCCAAACTTTATGGGTTATCCTGACATCTCGACATTTTGGTGTTTGTTGTTTTGTTGTATGTTCTTTGGATTGCTATGTTTGCATTGTAAGTCATTTTGTTGAATAAACATGAAATGAAACACTAGACTTTGTAAGGCAAGTGATTGTGTTCTACAATTTAGTAGTGCTCAGAATCAGTAGAAATCCTTTTGAGCAGTAGCATTATTATTACAAAAACAATTAACAAGTATCTTCTGACTTATGAGCAAAGTGTTGTGTCAATCAATGTATAAATGTATAACATGTGAGCAATGCATAAAGGACGTTCTCACATGATATTGGATCAAATTTTCAACTTGCTGGCAAAACAATCTGGAAATTTAGTCGTCACAGGCATCCGGAAATTTAGTACTACATCTAGAGTTACAAGTTTGTCCATCATGATGGTTTATGTTGTATTTAGTTATTTGCGAGAATAAAGACTCAACCAAATATTTTGTATTTTTCAGCTTCGAGGAGATCAATAATTGGAGATTTTTTACTACGAGGGAATCGGCGTAAATCGGTAACGGCTGCCGAGAAACAGAAATTGAACACCATACGAGAGGCAGGTCTAATCAGCACGTCCCCGGTCAGCTCACAGTACGAATTCCTGAAGAATAAGAATGCCGTATACTGCGCCATCGTCTTCGAAGAATTCTTAAAAGAACTGGCGGCGTTGGCACAAGAACATGCAGTAGCGGTTACAGAGGAGACTTGACTACAAAATGGGGTGGATATCTTTGCTGAATTTGAAGATTTTGGGCGATAGTACCATACCATACACAAAACAGGTTGGGTAAGCTGAGACTTAACCCTTTGAACACGACGAGCCGGTATACCGGCTCACGTGTACATGTACCGTATACCCGATGAGCCGGTTTACCGGCTTTCAGGCCACGTGTCAAAAACTTGTGTCTGTCAACAGGCATGAGTAGTTACAATTTTCAATGGTCTTATTTATATCGGAAGACATTAATGAAGCTTTGAACCCATGGTTGATGAGTCAGTTTGCTCTTGTTTACTTGACAGAGGTGAACAATTCCTTATATTTTAAGTTTTAAAGAAACGTGGCTTCGCCCATAGACTACAACGTAAACGTAGAATATGTTGGTCAACATAAAAATTGCTCTTTTATGAATGCTGGCTATTGAAAAA
Organism: Ophiothrix spiculata; assembly: GCA_000969725.1. Classification (NCBI taxonomy): domain Eukaryota; kingdom Metazoa; phylum Echinodermata; class Ophiuroidea; order Amphilepidida; family Ophiotrichidae; genus Ophiothrix; species Ophiothrix spiculata. The sequence continues at coordinate 88,856 of JXSR01S074943.1, read as the reverse complement.
AAATCAGACTACTGTAAAATGAAAAGGTTAAGCAAGGGAAATCAAAATCGAAGTAAGTTTCGGGGTTATATTGTGTTTTTTAACTTTCGGGTTGGCCCGGGTCAGCGGTAAAGATACACGTAGAATGGCCAGGGTTCAAAGGGTTAAGTGCGGTTGTGTGTCAGTCACTGCATCACTGACACAGTTTTGTGTGTGTTATCAGCAGGATTAGGTCTTGCTAAGGGGCGGCTTCAAAACTCAACCGGCGGTTGCAAATAGCCAACCGCCCAGAACCGGCAGACAACCGCCAGTTTGGTTTTGAAGCCGCCCCTAAACTTTTTGAAATCTCTAAATTTCATTTTGCTACTGGAGAAAATGTAGACCCAGTGGGAGAAATTTTTAATGATTTTGAAATATTTCATATTTTTATTCGGTTGAATTGCTGTGAGGTGGCCATGATACAGTGCAGTACAACAAAATACAATGCAATACAATACCATACTAATAATTATGGACTGTTTCAGAAAAATGTTAATAGTTTTGACTCATATCATGAACGGTCTAAAAGCAACTACGGCCAAAATAAAAGATTTTTCAACAAAATTACAAAATTAATTAAAAATCAGCAGGTTATACAAGCAAGACAATTGTTACATTTAATAATCACACCTGAACAAATACAGATTAAGGTAAAAAAAAAATTGTTTGGTTGCCCTCCATATCTTTTTTCAAAGAGGGTCGGTCTGTCATTTTTTTTTTTTTTTTTAACAATTTTTTCAATATTCTTCCACAGACCGCTATGTCGATCGGCCGCTCCAGCCTTCACAACTTCCCCCGCGACATCCAAATCAAAACAATCAAATACCTCTTGTAATGATTTGGGACATTCTAAACATTTTGAGGGGGTTGAATATTGAAAAAAGCAAAAATACAACATTTTTTCTTTGTAGTTTTCGGTAAGTTTTGCATCTTTTTTAGAAAAAAAAAATTCAATAAAAAAAAGTTTGGGTCGGCCTGAAAAATAGGGTCGGTCGGTGGAGGGCAACAAAACAATTTTTTTTTTGGCCTAATCAGCATCAATATTGCAACAACCACACAAATATCCACTCCACTCAGGCATTGAGGATAAAGTGCCTTGCCAAAGGACGCACATGTTGACAGGAGTGGAGCTCCAATTCACAAGTTATGTCAGGGATTCTCAACTAGCGGCGGGCGTGCCAAATTTGTTGTTTTGACAAGTACTGATTGGCGCTTTGACACTCTCTAAAAATAATGAAATACACTAGGAATACACTGAGAAATGGGCAAGTTTGCCACTTTCCCCTACATTTTTTTTATCATTTATGTGGCACATTGTAAGGAATAGTTGAGAAACCCGGAGCTATGTATTATGAAACAGGGGACCTTATCTTTTTGCCACATGTGCTCTTCTTGTTGTTGTTAGAGGCAAACAGATTTCATTAGTGCTGATAA
>JXSR01S074943.1:5762-18229 GCA_000969725.1 Ophiothrix spiculata | reverse complement strand
TACTCAAAATAAGTTTAGGTAGGGATGTATTGTTGAGAAATTTAAAGAGCCACATACAAATATAGCAAATAAATTTCAAGAAAAAGGACCCATCATTTTAAACAGCAATATCTCAAAAACCATTTGTCCGATTTGGGTCAAATTTTGGAATTACAATTTTTTTCTTAGCTTTCTGCAATAGGCCTATTTTGATCTTCATTTTGGGTTTAATACCACCTGAAGTCAAAATCGAAGCTCAATTGCTAACAGTCATGGTGCCCATCTCGATTTTATTAGCGTTTATGCCAGACACTACTATACTGTGTATGTTTGTGGAGGATACCCTGGAAAAAACGAGTACAATTCTAGTACACATTTCTGAGGTGCAAATTTGGAACACAGATTTGAGTACAATTCGTGTACAAATTTGTGTACTCGAATTGTACTTAAATTGTACTCGAATTTTACTTAAATTGTACTCGAATTGTACTTAAATTGTACTCGAATTGTACTTAAATTGTACTCGAATTGTACTTAAATTGTACTCGAATCTGTGTTCCAAATTTGCACCTCAGGAATGTGTACTAGAATTGTACTCAATTTTTTCCAGGGTACGCCACACCTCCCACACAAATGAATTTGATTTACCTTCCAAGGATCCATTTCTATCACCTGGGTAGGGAGGAACAATGGGGATAAAGAATCTTACTCAAGGACTGAATACTGTGGTGACCCGGCTGGGGCTTGAACCAACAACCTCTCAATTATGAATCCAATTCACTAACCAATGTGCCACAGTGCCCCACAAAGGATAATTAATAAATCATTTTTAAAAAGGAGAACCCTCAAACTAGCAAATTTTGCAAAGAAAAGGAATCCATTGATATACCTGATAGCCTGATTTTGCCCCGGATTTTGCTACCCATATTGAGTCACATCCCCGTAATCACTTTTGTACTTGAAGTACCCCCTCCCCACAATAAATAACATGTGAGTGTTGCTCTGGCAAAATGAGTGGAAAGTTGCGATTGACGATTTTGAGTAAATGGCTGCTAAAGTAAAAATGTGGTGAAAAGATCAAATTTTGTTTTTGACATAAAACGCATTAATCCATAAATCTTAATCTATATGTCGCGTTTTGAAGGTCAATTATGCCGGGAAGTGCAATTATTCACGGCTAAGTGATCACGTTTTGCTATCATACACTATATAGTAATCAGTAACTTTAACATCGATTTGCGACAATTTTTTACTGCCAGATTTTGAGTGGACTGCCTTGAATTTCGATCTCTAAATGAAAATTGTAGAAAGAAAGTATGATACTTTATATATCATTCGAAAGCTGAGATTATAGATAATTCAAATATGTCATAAACTCAATTTTGAAAATCGTGACTTTCCATTCATTTTGCCAGAGCACCACTCATATGTAAATTGCAAGTCTGGAAATTCAAATGCTTTCTTTCTTTTGTGTATGGGTGTGTCATTAATTTCTAGAAGAGCCCATGGGGCAATTCAATAGATTTGTCTGCTTCTATTAGGCCAAAAAAAAATAAATTGTTATGTTGCCCGCAGCGACCGACCCTATTCAAAAATTTTTAAAAAAATATTAGGGTCGGGAAAGCACCCAATTTTGCTCAGATTTGGTGTTTTTTGAGAAAATATTTTGAAAATAGTGGAAAATGCACCCAAATTTGGTACTTTGGGTGTTTTTTAAAAAAAATAATTAAAAAAAAATAATTTTCAGACCAACCGACTCAATTTTTCAGAAATCCCACTTGAGGGCAACACAATTCATTTTTTTGGCCTTACCATTCGTCTCGATGCTTTAGATACATGACGCCTTTCACTTATGATGCGACAGAATAGAAACACTCTCATGAAACGAAACACCACAACCAATCTAGGAAAAGAAAGAATTGAAATATGACATAAATCAGGCAATCACAAAATATGATGATTTAAAACAAAATACACCAATAATGTATATCCCTGGCATACTTTAAAATATAAAAAAGAAATATAAGTAGTTGAGTTGAATTTGGCCCTCGAAACATATTACACAAATATTGAATGCCTGAGAGTACAATAGTATACAAATACTAATACCTGAGAGTGCAATAGCACAAAATATATCATGAGGTCAAATTTGGACTTTTCTATTTCATGAAGCGTAGCCAAGTGAAATTCAGTTTCAGTCCAAATAAATTTGATCTCATGATATATTTTGTATTATATCATGATTACAGTGATTTGAGCCATAAAATAGTTTGTATTATATAACAGCTAAATAAATCTGTGTCACTTGATTGGCTCATCTTGGGTCACGTGCCATTGGTCATTTGGTCCGTTTGATAGCAAACGTCACCGACTGTGAAATAGTGCCATGCAGAATTACTAGAAATTTCGATACATTGCACGGTTACCTTTTTTGGTAAGACGCAACATCAGTCGCGGGCGTAATTTTAAATTGAGTACGCTTGCACAGTCCGCGGGCGCAGCATAAGACGCATCGCTGCATTAAAGCTGGCATGTACAATGTCATAGATGTTGCCTCGGTTTGTTTTGTTTACAAAGTTTTATTTAGCTGTCATATAAAACAAATAATGAATGTTTCTTATTTGTGTCAATTGGAACAAATATTTCAGTCGGTGAAAGATCAAATGCTCCATTCAACTCGGTTTTGCCTCGTTTGAATGGAGCATTTGATCTTTCACCTCATGAAATATTTGTACCATTGCACTCATAAACATTCATTATATGTATACTATTGCACGGCATGAAACAAACCTGTGTGATATCATGATATAAACAAATATTAAATGCCTATGCACATGCAATAGTATACAAATATTGACTGCTTTGAGGGGCATGGTTTAAATTATTTTCCTGAGGTGATCTCAAAACCATGAATATGCCCGATGCGAAACTGAGGGCATATTCATGGTTTTGAGATCACCGAGGGGAAATAATTTTAACCATACCCCGAACAAAAAGCAGCAAATATTTGTTTTATATACCGAATATATAGATTTTTGTCTTCTGGTTGGTTAAAAGAACCATTTTTACACTCAAAACGCCCGATGATTATTTACGATATTTGTTTCTCCTTTAAGTGCCGATCGCGTCGTATTGTGCGCAGATGACTAGCTTACGCAAATGGCAGTGCGCGTTTGACCATGAATGCTTATAGTCGCGCGCATAAAGCTCAAGTTGCACGACGCAAAATACAATAAGTGGGCCTAGTCAAAACTATGCCCAGGCATAGTAAATTTATAGGGCCTAGTTAAATCCAAGCCCACACTTTTAACCAATCAGAGGACAGAAATCTATATATGAGGTATATAATACAAAATATATCATTCGGTCAAATTTGGACTGATCCATTTCACTCGGCTATGCCTCGTGAAATAGAAAAGTCCAAATGATATATTTTGTATTATATAACAGCTAAATAAATCTATGTCACTTGATTGGCGCATCTTGGGTCACGTGCCATTGGTTATTTGGTCCATTTGATAGCAAACTTCACCAACTGTGCAATAGTACCATGCAAAATTTTTTGATACATTGCACGGTTACCTTTTTTGGTTAGACGCAACATGTTTTCTCTGTTTGTTTTGTTCAAAAAGATTTATTAAGCTGTCATATAAAACAAATAATGAATGTTTCTTATTCATGTCAATGGAACGACTACCATTGCACTCATAAACATTCATTATTTGTATACTATTGCACTCTCAGGCATTCAATATTTGTACACTATTGCACATGCATAGGCATTCAATATTTGTACACTATTGTACATGTGCATAGGCATTCAATATTAGTACACTATTGCACGTGCATAGGCATTCAATATTTGTACACTATTGCACGTGCATAGGCATTCAATACTTGTACACTATTGCACATGCATAGGCATTCAATATTTGTACACTATTGTACACGTGCATAGGCATTCAATATTAGTACACTATTGCACGTGCATAGGCATTCAATACTTGTACACTATTGCACGTGCATAGGCTTTCAATATTTGTACACTATTGCACGTGCATAGGCATTCAATATTTGTTTTATATCACACAGGTTTGCTATTGCACGGCTCAAATCACTGTAATCATGATTTGCCGTTGCTTCATACTAAATTTTGCTAAGTTACATTGTAATTCTCTGTAGTAGTATTAATTTTGGTGTTTCTGTATTTTGCTGTATTTAGTTAGTATGATTTTTTGCAGATGTTCAGTATATTTTGTATTTTAGCACCTAGAGCCTAGTAGTAGAGGCTGCCTTGTGCACGCATTAGTGCACTTTTAAATCCCTTATTATTATTATTATTTATGATATAAACACCTCTATTTATTGTTGATTATCCATATCCTGCAGGCCATGAGCAAATATAATTCCGAACTCCAAATATACATATAGATAATTTTCCAGTCATAGAGGAAATCATCTTAAGGGCCCTGTCAACCCTTCGTTTTCAGAAACGGTTTTTGCTCTGTAACTAAGCAACAAATAATTAAATCCAAATAAAAGTATATATTTTTAGAAGTGGATTTGCATGCTGAACATGATGGTGAGATCGTTTTTGGACCAAAATATGTCATTTTGGCTTTAAGGTCCAAAAATCATGTTTTTGCCCCAAATTTTACGGGAAAGCTAACTAAATTTTGCTTTGGTAAAATTTCGAAACATTTTGCTTTTTAGAATCTGGAAAGCAATATCTAGGAACGCATTTTTCAAATTTTTGATCTTCATCTTATTTTTTGAACTATTGCCAAAGATAGGTCAAAAAGTGTCATATTTTGCCATAAATGGTGGCAGCGGTGACATTTTTGGACCAATTTTGGATAATATCTCAAAAACTAACAAAAAAATCCAAACATTGAGAAATATAGATATTGCTTTCTAGGTTCCAAAATGTAAAACAGTTCAAAATTTTACCAAGGCAAAATTTAGTTAGCTTTCCCGTAAAATTTTGGGCCAAAAACATGGTTTTTGGACCTTAGAGCCAAAATTTCACATTTTGGTCCAAAAACGACCTGACCCGCATGTTTAGTATGCAAATCCACTTCTAGAAATGTATACTTTTATTTTGATTTAATTATCCGTTGCTGAGTCACAGTGCAAAAACCATTTCTGAAACTAAGGGTTGACAGGGCCCTTAAAGCTTGGGACAATTCATGATCCACTTTTCATTCTCAAGGTCACCTCTATTAAAATTGAGATTCTTAGCTTGTAAGAATCCCTGACTGGTTTATGTTACAATCACCAAACCATTGTTTCAAATGTGCTTCCACTTTTGAGGAAAATGAGAAAATGTGTCGTTTTCTAAATATTGTCGGGGCCCCGACAATAATTACAACACAGTAGTCTATGGGGATTTTTTTAAAATGCTGAAAAGCTTGTAACTTGACAATGAATTGTCGGGATCAAGTGAAATTTTCAGACTACATTTATGTTGTATCCTTCTTTTATGTAGCTAGAAAAAATGTGAGGGTTTCATCTCACAAGAATCATGAATTGCACCTTTAAAAGACAAAGTTTGTCAGCTCTAGTCATATTAATTCAATAACATTATATGTTTCCCAATGGGACTATCCACCATGAACCTCCAGTAAAGTTACACCCTGGTTTGCTTCATTGTCATGCGCGAAAGGACGCAGAGCTGGGTCACTATGCACTCGCTCAGCATCGGTCTAGGCAATGGCACCCGCGTGGCGCAATCCCCAAACTTAGCTGAATTTTTAAGGTGCAAATAGTCCCCTTTCCTATCTGTATTTTCTTTAATCTATGGCCTCAATATATGAGTTATCCTGTTACATGCATGTTTCTGTGACTGATGTATTCAGGCTTAGTAAGTTATCATCACTAGTATTGAATTGCATTTTGGGACATTCAGAAGAATTAGATTTAGAGATAAACCAAAAATTGAACATAATTTATGACTCATATCATATTACCACAGACTTAACAAAAAGGATTGTATCCTTTCCCGGGGGGGGGGGGGCTACTTACATTGACGGAAGGTATGGGTATGTGCCGCCCTCAAGACCCCCTTTTCAAGCCCCGTCTTCCGCTCCCCGAGATGCTCTTTTCAAGATAACTTCAGTTCTGAAGACCCTATTTTCAAAGAAAATGACTCAAAAATGTGTTTTACTATGTTTTCAAGCTAATTTTGAGCGATTTTCAGCTCAAATAGTCGTATTCTTATTATATGGGAAAAAGACAGTTCTTAAGACCTCAATTCGGGAGAAAATCAGTTCCATAGACCCTATTTTGACTGAAAATCCATTCCGCAAGACCCTATGTTGGATATCGCGGATCTCACATACCTACCAACATTTTTTCGAGTGCCCCCCCCCCCTATCCTTTCTCTTCTCTTTCAGAATACAGTTTGTTGAGATAAGATATATTTGTCGATATTTTGATGAAATTTGACACAAGGGAGGAACATTCATGCTCAATGTGGAATAATTATAGAATAAAAAACATGTGCACGCATTGAATGACAAAAATTATGGCTTATTTCCAACCTATTTTTGGAATTGGAAAATAATGCAGACATAAAAACTTGAAAAATGTAAATTCTGATCTTCCTTCTGACTTCAAACCCACAAGTAACCACACCCAAACCAATGACCACCTATTAACTTTGTGTAATTGTCATGTCCCGGGTTCAAGGGCTTTTTGCATTAACTCAATAAATAGCCAAGACTTTAAAGATGGCGTTCTGTTGTACACTACCTATCAAGCCCGTAGCCAGGGGGGCACGGTGCGGTGGGGGCGTCACACCCCCCCCACCCCCAAATTTGACAATAAACAAAAAAGGTCCACACAAATTCCCTAAATGTCCACCAAAAGAACACCTAGCACCAAAACATGTAAATGTAGGTCGTTTCTTAATAAAATACTACACAAAATACTTGAAAAACTACTAAAAACCTTTTTTGTCCCCCTTTTTTTTTGCTTGTCACTTTCTCAAAACCTCTGAAATTAGTTTTGGGTCGACCAAAACGAAATTTTTTCCTCCAAAAGGTCAATTTTTGAAAATCTGCACCCCCCTTTCAAAAATCCTGGCTAGGGGCCTGCTACCGATTGAAATGAAACAAACGGTATCTGAAAGTTCAACCTTTACATACTTTCTGACTATATGTTAAACCCAAGAAAATTACACGCAAAGATTGTAAGGTTTTTTGTAAAGTTTTGTTAGCCACTGAAACTTGCACAAATGCATTTGTTCAGAATCTGAATATACATTATACTTCAATTCAGGTGGCTTTTGAAAATCACATTCAAAAATGTTGAATTTTAACAAAGTTTAAAAAAAAAATTTATACCCCAATCAAGTGTAATATTAATATATGGGTTGGGACTTCCGACCCCTGAATTTTAAACAGATTTTTAATCACGATGAGAATGACGTCATACATATGTGCACCGTATATTTTCCATGCTGTATTGTACTCCTGGAAATACATAGCCAGCATTGTGGCTGAAGGATTTGGGTCATTTCTCACTGCGGATATGTTCTTTTGATGGAATTCCACCTGCTTTGTTCACTAATTTGAAAACTGATACGATATTTTATTTATATCACATCAGTGCATGTGACGCGTTGAAAAAAGCTTTCCTCCGCCATCACCTGCTTCATTTGGGTGTATCTTGACCTATAGGCGGCGGAAGGTTGAAATTTTAGGGGGGGACGGCTAATTTTTTGAGCAAAAATTGGCGGAGGAAAATTATGATATTTTGTAATGCACGCGCAAAAATTGCAATTTTTTACTGAAATTTTGTGCGAAGCGCACATTTTTTTTTTGATTTTTCATATTTAAAGGATCAAATCAAATGGAAAATTTACAATTTCCTTTCCTTTTCTTTCTTTGTTCTTGATTTTTTAGGGGGTCCGTCCCCCCCCCCTTCGAAAAATTTACGGGGGGACATGTCCCCCCCGCTTCCGCCGCCTATGATCTTGACTCCTAAACATCCTAATGCATCATGAAAGTTAACATTAACTGAGTTAAGGATGTGGTTGAGACACAAATATGTCAATAGGTTATCAACAACTTACTAAATGCTTCCAGTTTAACAGAAATCTTTCTTCCTATTTATCAAAACTTGGAAGTCACTGACACCCCGGGCTGACATTAGCCGCTTTATAGCCCAGTCATTTTGAATCAATCAATCAATTAATCAATATACATTGCACCTGCACGATATGCATACCCCATGAAGAAGTCTATTCGTACAGGGGACCAACGGTTTAACGCGGCTTCCGAACCATGGACCAAGTAGAGTAAAATTTCTTGCCCAAGGAAACAAGAAGACAAAAAACTGCCGCGCATGGGGCTCGAACCCATAACCTCTGCATTACGAGACCTGTGCTCTAACCTCTCATCAGCCATGCTAGTCAGATATGATATTCACAGACAGAATTACAAGTAAGATTCATTACCCTTGATCAGAGATATCTGCAGATAGCTTGATTGAATTTGACAAAGGCAGGTACATTCACGCTATATAAGGAATCATCCTAGTATGGATAACATATGTTATGACACATGGGATGGCTTATTTCCAACCTCTTGCAACTCCTTCATGATATACACAAATTATTTTTGTTCCTTTTTGAATTATATACAACATGTGTCCAATTAAAGGATATTAGAGAAATCACAATGTACAACATTATATGTATGGCAGATCATGGGTCTGCATGTAAATTTTGCATCCTGATCTGCAATCGGTAAAAATAATGTTCGAATATGCCTTTTTTCAACTTTTTCTTATCCATTTAAAATGTTAGCAACATGTTATGTGAATGCAAAAATGTTGTATCTGCAATAGTTGTCATATTTCATTAATTTATATTGCAGTGTCCAGTCTTGAATCAGTGGCTCTTGAAATGGTTCTTCAGGTTTGACCTTAAAAAGAGCTCGCCAGTCCGAATAAGAGAAAAGATGTGCATATTTCTATTACAAATGCTACATTGGAGAAACGGGCCGGCCCTTTGGCGTCCGTTTATTAGAGCATCAAAAGGAAGTCAAGAAATTTGAAGCCACACACTACACTAGATCCACTCATAAAACATCCATGAGTGAACAATTTAAGTCTGCCATCACTGAACACGTCGCTGCCACTAATCATTCCATCAATTGGGATGAATCCACTGTCATTGACCGTGAAGCAGATAAATGTACTCGCTGGATAAAGGAAGCCATTTGGATCCGAAGGAGGGACAAACGAACACTTAACAAAGACGAGGGGGCCTACAAGTTAAACAACATCTACGACCAAATCATCTTGACGCCCTCTACGGCAGCTGTCAAGAAGTATAAAACCAACAGACAGAGTGGATTTGGCCGCCAATCTGAAGAAGTCAACTGAAAGTTGATGAAACGTAACTAATTGTGAGTACAACATCTTTCTCACTTTAATTTTCATTGGATTTGTCAAAATGAATAATTCTACTATTTTTATTACAGTTTTTCAAAATTCGGACTAGCGAGCTGTTTTCAAAATTCGGACTAGCGAGCCTATTTTAAAATTCGAAGTAGCGAGCCTATTTTGAAATTCAGACAAGCGAGTCTATATTGATATTCGGACTAGCAAGCTGTTATTTAAATTCGGACTGAAGAGCCTATTTTCATATTCAAACTAGCGAACCTTCGGACTAGCGAACTGTTTTTTCGGACTAGCGAGCCTTTTTCAGTGTTATATTTTCCCCATTAAATAACGTTTTGGACTAGCGAGCCTTCGGACTAGCAAGCTTTCGGACTAGTGAGTAGTCAGACTGGCAACCGGACCCCCTTTTTAACACTTTATAAAATTGCTTTAATGGAGTGGATCACCATTTTATCTCTTCATTGACATAATAATGTACACTTCCACAAGGCCTAAATGTCACTAAATTAACCCTAAATCCACTAAATCTATCAAAATCTAACTTCCCATATATTCTAAAAATATTAGTTCATCGCTGATTAACTGCCTGTCCCAAGCGTACATTCACTTCCAAGTTTGAGCCTATTCCAAATGCCATTGACCTAAACTTAAATATATAACTTCCATGCTATAAATTATGGAGTTGACAGCTTTAAGTTTAAGGAATAATTTTTTTTTAAATTGCAAGTTTGTGATATTCGGGGGGCGGGGGGGGGGGGGCACTCTCATTTGTCAGTGGATAGCAGCTGCCAGTCGCCTTTATTCATTATTATTTAAATGCCTGAATCTCAACTGGGCGCTGTGGATTTCAGTGCAAACTATAATAACCAATCGATCGCCAGTCGTGACACTCAAAGACCTGCATTTTTTGATTGTTACACTGACTGAATGACCCCTTTTTGACAGAAATCCTTCACTGAATGCTCCTTGATTTTCTGCTGAGGTTGGAACATACCTGTCCTTTTTGAATTTGAGTGCCACCCCTCTAGGGTTGTGATTATCAATCATATTCCATTATGTGTAAGCAAGTCAATTAGATTAGAGCAACTTTTGTCTAAGGCTGGTGCCAAGCCATCATTTTTAAAGTTTTTGCTTTGTAACTCTGTAGCCAATCATGATAAAAAAAAACATACAGTATGAATAAAAGTATAGAAATACTAAAAGTGAGTTTACACATTGAACATGATGATTATGTCAATTTTTGACATAAATGTGTATAATATTTGCTAAAAGACTGTCAAAACCATGTATGATTTTGGCAAAAAAATCCAAAAGCCAATCATATTTCGTTTTGGTAAAGTCTACATTATGCAATGAAAACCCTGATGTAATTGCAAAGTTGGATCAACTGTGATCAAACTCCAGTGGCACCGGAAGGTTAAAATTCTAGGGGGGACGGCAATTTTTTGTTTAATCAAAAACAATTTTTGAGCAAAAATGGTCGGAGGAAAATACGCGCGCAAAAACAAAATGGCAAATTTTTACTGAAAATTGACATAATATCTGCAATTTTTTTTGATTTTTCACATTTAAATTATCAAAACAAACAGAAAATTTCAATTTCCTTTCCTTTTCTTTCTTTCTTCCTTTATTTTTTGGAGGGGATCCGTCCCCCCCCCCCCTTGTGAAATTTAGGGTGGACATTTCCCCCCACCTATGCCAAACTCCACTGCATCTAGTAATCAGTTCATATGCCTTGTATAAATAGACTGTTACCCTGTGGAATATGCATTTGTTTCATTGTCCCCAATTGTCGCATTTTGTTTTGGGAAAAGTCTACCATATGCATTGAAAAACCTGATGTTATTGCAAAGTTGGATCAACTGTGACCAAACTCTGCAACCAGCACTGCATCTAGTAAACATTTCATATGCCTTGTATAAATAGTTACCCTGTGATATATGTCCTTGTTTCATCGTCCCCAATTGTCGCATTCAAACACAAGGAGCATCTTCCGTACACTGAAGGTTTAATGTCTGTGTGGGGAGTGACTATTGGGAACGATAGAACACATAACAACGGTACAGGCCACAGGCGAACAGCCTACGGATACAAGGCCCTATCTGGACTACACAAGGATCCCTAGATGTGTCCCCCGGGGGGCAATCAAATTTGAAAATGATAGGTGTGTCAGGTGCGAAGCGCCGAAATGGGGGGTCTACTGAACTGATTTTGAGCACAAATTAGACCTTTGAAACTGATTTTTGAGTCTGAACTGAAATTTTTGCCGAAAATAGGCATCTAAGCTCAAAAGTTTCCCATTTTTTGATCAATTTCTGTAGTTGGAGCTAAAATGTTGTATTTTTCTTCAAAATGGGGGTCTAGTCTAAAGAACTGAACCAGACTGAAAATTGCGGTCTGATGAAGTGGCCTGGAGGCCTGAAAAGGAGGGTCTTGACCGCTGGACATAGGTACCCTGCTCATATATGTGAGTGAGTCCCCCAGGGATGTATCATCAGCATTACATTTTTGTTAACTATCAGATCAATCTTTATTATTGTTGTAATATTTTAATGGGAAATTGAACCTGAATCAAAAGTAATGTGAATCTATAACATTTAAAATTTAACAGTCAATAGTCTGTGAAAGTAAGATTTGTTATCTTTTAAAATGTTACACCTTTGAAATCAAATATTGAAATTGACTAAATATTCAGAATCATGGTTATTATCACTTTCATAAAGTTATTCCTTCCTTTCCATTTTGCTGTATAAATATAAAGACTTATAGTCCTAAATACAGGAAACCTTGTCAGTCTCAGGGGGAGACTATGTACGAGGGGCCCGGGGGCACTCCCATATATTGGCACGAGTCATGCTCCTGTCGCTAGATCCCCTATTTTTTCCCTGCTTTCACCTAATGACCCCCCTTTTCACTGAGCTGTCACCCAATGATCCCCTATTATTTTAAAAGGCAACCTTATAATCCTCTTTTTTGTGGTGACTCCCATCAATTGCCCTGATTTTTAGAGAACCTATACCAAATGACCCCCTTTTTTCGCTCATTTTGTCGATTTTTTGAAAATTTTACGAAAATTT
>JXSR01S074942.1:65240-77452 GCA_000969725.1 Ophiothrix spiculata | reverse complement strand
GATAGATAGATATAGCAAGAGTAGAATACTGGTGATGTTATCAAGTAGACAGGGTTTGATATTTTTCTATAGACTTAGGGGCTCGTATAATTATTTTAATTTACATACATGTACATTTACGTCAAAAGCAGTTTTAAACGTTACACAAAACGCCGCGGTGAGGTGTTATCATTTTTGTTATCACTAATAATAATAATTGTTATTATATCGCTACTTGTAAAACATTAATATGTTGACGTAGTTAGGTACATCATCAAATTCATGAATAGTGAAATGAGGGCTGTGTTCGATTCAAACCTAATTTGCAACTGGCAATTTGCAAAGTGAATCCTAAAAAAAAAAGTGCCGACAGTTTTAAATTGTATTTCTCAATGACAAATAAATATTATTCCTCTAATTTTTTTTTAGTAACTTATAAACGAATATATAGCTGAAATGATTTACTTCAAATTTACCTGAAGCAATCATTTTCTCTGCAATGTATACTGAAATCAATGCTAGTTTCCACTGATGTGCAGATTGAGCGCTAGATTACGTTTGTGATTCTTTTGGGACACAGGCAACGTAGTAGTCTAATCATGATACAGTATACATATAATATTTCACATAGAGCAGAGAATTTTAAGACTAAGATTATATGATGTTTTGGTTAGGTAAGGTATTCAAAGCTATATTCATAGTTTGTTCAAAGGATACTTCAAATTTGTCAGGAGTGAATATTGTACAATAACATAATGGTATAAACGGAAATAGTGACAATTACTGATACAGAGGTTTTGAATTCGCATTCAAAACAGAAGTCCAACAATTCAATCGAATTAAAGTAGCAGAAGGAAAAAGACCTTAAACTCATAACCTCTAGAATATTATACTCGACAATATGCATTATTGGTAGTACTAATGAAAGTATACGTTCTAAGCAGATGATGAGCTTTGAAAAATAATACCATAACATAGTACTCGAATGAAAGTTCATACGTGCTGGTAGATAAACATACTGAGAGGTTTACATCAAGGCCATTTACAGCCAAAAGAAGAACCGTGACCAAGGATTAGAACGTCCATCTATAATGGACTGTTATGAGTTTCGTCATCATAGGTCAGAAAAGGTCAACTATCCTCACAACATCACAGGATTTCTTCTGATGAGATGATACATGTCACAATATCAAAAAGGAATGTTTTATTGTGCTGTTTAAACCTCTCAGTACATAACATAGTAGCATTATAGTTTATCATGAAAGTCACATATAGCATTTAATATAGTTATTTAGTACCTTTTATTTAGCTATATTGGCACAGTTATAGTTTAAACAGTGCTTTGCTATATTGCAAGATTTTTTTCTATTTAACTATTCTATGATCTACTTTTAAGTATTCATCAAGAAACTCGATTTTCCATTTCACTCCTTTACTTTATACAATGGTTTCTCTAGAAAATAAGTGTTATTCCCAGGATACTATACAAGTAGTGATATGTTTTACGTGTAACTGCAATCAATTGAAGTGTAGAACTGAGTGTGCGATTTGGATTCAAACCATCTTGCTCAAACCTTATTGTGATACGGGACGCTGGGGATTTAAGACACTGATTTTGGAGATTGCATTGAAGATATTAGTCTATAATGCATTTATTAATAATATGAGATATAGTTCAGCCGTTAACCTATCGGAGGCTTTAATTTAGATAGGCACGCGTGCGGTCTGTCACCTTAGTATGATTCTGGCAAATTTTCAATTTATATACTAGAAGTACCTTTGTAGATTAGTACGATATCTTTACATGCATGAAACGTGCCATCTCCAAATGCCAAAATAAAATCAACATCAGATGATCTACATTTTAAAGTGATAATATCTTTTGTTGAAGATGATCCATTAAGGGGAATTGATTGAAGGAAAGCCGTATCTTAGATGCACTGTTTGATAAATACCAAATTTAATTAAACTGGAAGTGAAAGCATCGCAGATAGGCTGCAGAAAAATATGTCTGCATTGTTTAAGCGACTACCGCTTTTGTTATTGTACCTTGCAGTGCAAACGTGTTGTGGTAACCATTGTTTTAACATTTTTGAAAACAACCAGGATAATATTTTAGTTTTACAATAAGAGTGACTTTGCGTAAAGGTGTTTTAACAAACCGTTGTAGTGAATTTAATTTGAGCAGGAAAGCCCAAGAGATTAATTTGATTTTGAATGAGTGTGCCAAACGAACGGTAAGCGTTAAACATTAGATAAAAGGTGAAAAGATAACAATCCAGGCTAGGCTCTTTAAACTTAACAATTTGTCCTACTTTCACGCTATAAATACCTGTAAGCTCAAAGAACTCACAAACAATATACACATTATTTTCTGCTGCCTATCTGCGATGCTATTGCTTCAAGTTTAACATTGATTGCAATATTAAAAATAACCTTCCAGCATCTTCCAAGGCATTTTAATGCTAATAATGATAAAAATCAGAATCAGTATCAGAACCCAGACTCAGAATATTCGTGTTTACTGGGTGATGAATTCGTTTTCCGTTATTTGTTCTCATGCAATACGAAAAATATTGATGGCTTGAGTTAGAAACTACTAGTACTGTATTAGAGGATTATAGTCCGTCATTACTAATATGCTCAACATTTAAAGGGTTTTAATCTTTCAATAACGGAAAACAAAACAAATTACCGTCTTAAAAAAGGAAATCTTCAAGTGGCACGCTATATGTCTTTATCATTGTAGCTTAAAGTACTTGAAAACCGAACTGTTAGGTATCGCATAATCATAAGTAAAACATTAATTATTGCTATGTGTAGTTTAAAAACCAGTATCAGACAGTATTGAAAATAAAACGAAACCAAAGGTATCTTTAATTTATTTAGAAAATCAAAATAACACATTCATTTCGTTTGCGTTCATTACTAATCCTCCTTCATCGGTTAATTTACACCAAACATTTTACCTACACGTGTTTATATTGATATAACCTACCAGTAGTTTTCCTTGATTTTAAGGAATATTGGAGAAAATGACAATTTTTTACCAACTTTAAATTTTTACCTCCAGACGCAAACAATGAAGTAAAAACAATATTTCTAGTTTCAGGTCTTATGAATATCTTGTTTCTACACCTGCAATGGGCGCACAAATTATTTTTGATGAAGTTGTTTCTCTCGTAATACGTATTGAATTACCTCGGCTTTGTTTGGACTTTTATCTGGTAAATCCATTAGAGGTAGTACCGTACATTTTTAGAAATTACAAGATAGTCACATAATGATATATTGCAAATTACACCCCTCTGAATTTAAGCCATTTCTGTGAATTGTTTGGATTTTAGACTTTCATTAGAGCATTTCCAAAAGTTTTTGATTTTAAGTAGAAGCTAGGGTAGTCCCTTTAAATTAATTAAATCAGACCAACTATAATGCTGAGAATCTCCTCCTCCTCAAGTGTTTCAAGGGTATTAACAGTACTCTTTATTATATGGAGCGTAAAAGATTATGGAAACGATTGTTGCTCTTTAAAAAAAGATCTATTAATATATTCAAATACTTGAAAGATGGGAACTATTTTTTGAAATAACAAAAACGCCCTTTTAAGTAATAATTCACAAATTAAAAAGCAAGTCAATAAAATCATATAATTTTCTGTTAAAGATTAAGTACCATTTTAAACAAACATGACTTCAATTACAAAGAAAAGTATACAGTTAAGATAACTGAACCTTTTCAATTAATTAAATCAGAGCAATTATAATGCTGCGAATCTCCTTCTCCTCAAGTGTTTCAAGGGTATGAATAACAACCTTTGTTATAATGAGCATGTTAAGGGATACTAAGAAACATATGACATGAGTTGTAGCATCACCTTTATGTTTCATCGCGATGCTTTTACATCAAAATGTGACTGCTCACTCAAACCCGCCGTAAACGCAGTTACTTGTCATTTTTAACTTTTCTAAATATACTCTTCAAAATGAGTTTGGAACTTTCAGCCGCCTATTTTTTCATATACAGACTCCCGAAAAAGTATCGCCTCACCTCGGAAAAAATGGCTCGTACGCAAATATGGAACTCGCAAACGTAATTTGAAGATTATGCATACAAGCGCTTGAATGTCAGCTTTCTTTTGACACCCTATTTCTGACAATTGACTGGAAAAAAATGAAGTTATTAACTTTGAAACGCCTCAAGATCAATTTTTTTTTCACACGGTACAAAATATCCGCTTAGATACCAACTGATTTCATTAACTGACGCGTAAATAACATCATTGCAATTATTGCAACATTTTGTATAAAGTTATCTCTTTAAAATGAAAATTAGAACATTTCCATTATGTAGGTTAAACTTTTTAAACTTAACACTTAACTGCATAAAGTACTTCACACTTCCGTTAGTGCATAAGGGGGGGGGGGATAGGGGTCCATAGTACTCCCCCTTATAAAAACCACTTTCCCGCTCGAAATTTTTAATAATCTTGACACAATATATAGGTACACTTATCGCAACCATATTTCAGAAAAAAATATATGTGCCGTTTCAAAATTTGAAAAACCTACTTCTCGAAGGAATTTTCCAATAAAACTTTATGAATACATTGACATTGCTGAAATAAAATTTGGAAAATTTTACTCCAGGGTGGTTTTATTGGCAAATCAATATTTTTCGCACCCCCACCCCCCCCCAAAAAAAATGCTAATTTATGCTACTAGTAATTAGCTCGAAAACGACGCGTTCGATCTCATTTTTCTTTTCGCCGAAAGAAGCGCAACTACTATTTAGGCAATTACATAAATTGACAGCCCCAAATATTGCGGCGTTAAAATGCGAGAACCGAAAAACCAAATGTCAGGTACCATGGTACCCCCCCCCCCTTATGCAGTTAAGTGTTAAGACGTCGTGTGATGTAAGGAAACTGCACTCTGAGCTGGGACTGCATGTACTGATTCAAGTTCAAAATGCATACAATAGTTACGTAAATTTCAGCTTACATAGCAATAACGGAAATTTATATTAGTTTCAGGAAATTAAAGTCGTGATTGGATTTGAATGGATCTTGCAAGTAATCAATATAAGAAATATTCCATTATACAAAACTGCATAATACAAATAACATTTCTATTTTCGACAGTTGTAACAGCAGAACAATACGTTTTAGCAAAGGAGTTAAAGTATAATATTATAAATGTACAATTTCAAAAATATATTAACACTGACAAATATTACTGCATTTTTACGGCTGAAGTCATGTATTTTAGAATGGTTCTAACTATTCTAAAAATCACGTAAAAACAATAATTATTCAACAGTTGTAAAAAAATCATAAATACGGGTATTTGTTTCTACTGTCCTCTTTTACAAATCATCATTTCTTTTTCAGATATGTGGTTAGCACTTCTTTAATGTAGCCTATACTTTTCTCTCCCCTACAAAAATGACGTTTGAAAAAAAAACATACAAGAAGCGTAATTTTATTACACTATTGCTGCAGTTTATTTAAAATAAGGTCATATTTATATTGTATGTTATTATAAATCAATGAGTAATTACAGTTGAAATATTTATCATATACTTTTGTGCTACTCATAAGCAAATACCCGTTTTTTACAGACTTGATATAACATATGAAAGAAGAGGAACTGGTATTACTGGTCGGTAATTTAAAGTAATAAGGAGAGTAAAATCAAAACACTTCTTCTAAAAGAGTAACTTCATAAATTGTGAAAGGCTATTTCTAGCATGCACAGGAAGTGACAAAAACATTGTTATCGAAACATGTTATTTAATAAATTAACCCTAGATTCTCTTGAAATATGCTTTGTATGGAATTATATTTTCTAGTAATTTGATTATAACTTGAAATTAAGCATTCATAATAATTCAATAAAATGAATCAATTTGTAATGTTAAAAGAGATACAGACAATTTGAATATTACGACTGGAATTACAATATAATAAACGCAAAAACGTTACTGAATACTCATTTGAAAGTTGAATCAGAGTCACCTAATGCCAGAGGGCTTTTTGCAACACATCGAAGATGACTTCATACATGTAGCTTGAATAGAAGTCTGAAGCTTGTTGTTCATACACTATGTTTTGACAACCTGTCATACAGTATCGGTATTGTATGTATTCCTAAAGCAATGTCATAAGTGAATCGCAAAAATTGTGATTGAAATACCCATCCAACGTTTGTAAGCCTAAAAGTGTCATTAATAATGAAAGGACCATTTTATATTAATATATTAACACATTAAAAGAATTTTATACAATTCCTCATATTTCGGAAACTTATCAATTCCTATTTATACTTTTGAAAAGAGTTCATGAACAGGATAAAGATGCTTTAAAATTCTTTTGGACCTTAAATAAAAATGTGTGAGGTAAGAGATAAAATGAAAAAGATATAGTTGCTGAAGTGTGCGAATAATCTTGAAAGTGTGGGTAAACAATAGAAAAGAAAAGTGTCTTTGCCGCTTATCTGCTTACGTTTAAATTATCTTTGTTGTGCTGTTTTTTGTATTTTAATGTACATACGACAGCAGGCTGTGAGAAAACATGCGAAAAGTAATCTGATAGTACAGACGGGAGATAGAGTAAGTTTAGCCTCAGTTTGAGGCCCATGGCAGGCTTTTGATGGTAAAAGCATATAGGCCTAAATGTTTAACATGTTCTCTTCCTCACCCCTTGTACATGTTGTATACAATGGTATTCCATGAAAAAGTTTCCTCTCCCCTTGTATTATAGTATTCCTGAAAGGGGTGGATATATAGATCTAAGAATAATATTGGTGGTTGGAAGTGGATAAACAATTTTGATAAAGTTAGTTAGGACCTTGAAGAATTAAAGTAGTTGGACTTGGAATGACTTTGACCTAGGATATGGATAAACTTGACAAGCCTTGATGTATACATCAGTGCTGTTATCTTAAGGGCAATATGCAGTTTTATTTTGAGAATCTTTGTGGTGTTGATGAAAATGGAAAAAGAAGTATAAAATTAAACATGGAAAATGGAATCTAACCTTCCATATTAAAATCTATACAAACTGAAATTAAAAAAGAAATAAAATGAAAATTTAAATTAAAATCTAAAATAAAAAATAAAAGAAATTCAAAATTTAAAACAAACATGAAAAAAGGGGGAAACTTAAGGAATAAGATTAACATCCCAAGCCAAAGATATGGGCCTAAAGATAAACATGATAAAGGGACACCCGAAGGACTTGACCAAGTCTAGAGTAAGTTACACGATTAAAAAAACCAATTTGATACATTATATTATGGTTGGTATAGTCGTGTAATCAATGAAAACACAAATAATAAATTTAGAATTTTGTAGATTATCCAAACTCTAAAACAATTCATTTAGGTACATGTTTTAATTATAATACCATGTGCTAACAAAAATATATGTTAATTTAAGAGTAGATGCTGATTTACAATTATCAAAATTAGCATTTCAGTAGCAATGTTGTTAAAAACTTCACTCCGTCTTTAGGTTTAACCAGTTTGCACATTCTGCCCGTAGTAATATCCAAACAACAGAGGTATCGTCTTAAATGTAAATGTTTTCATTTCATTTGCACTAAAGGCAGTTGTTTGGCAAATAAACAATATGAGGTACCCTATCCAAGACTTGATGTTGTATATACCTACGAAGACCTTCGTTTTAAATAGTCTTAAAATTTACTCTGTTACAGCGTTTCCTCATTTTCACATAATTGTTGATAAATATAAAAAAATCCGAAAATGCTTTAATATAATCCTGTAAGTATATGTATGAGTAATACATACTCATTGAGTATGAATTGTTTATTCGAATTAACACGAGCAAGTATTTAAATAAATACGTTACTTTGTTAGACTTATCTACAATTCATAAATTAGTTTCTATATATTTAGACACCTTTTATGCAGAAATTTTAAAGTACATGCTTTTGATGACCCTATTCAGTATTAATTAAACATGATTTCACTTACCCTAGCAAAATATTCACTATAACGCACACATATTATGTAATATTATGTGAATGTGATGCTTTTATAAAACGTTTTATACAAAAGCCCCTGCCATAGGCGTTTTTTGGGTATGTTACATCTACGGATATACATAAATGAACATTTAACTTAAGCTAACATAGCGGGTAGAAATGGAAATGCCAAGGCTGTTGCATTTAAATATCGAAAATAAAACACTTTATCTAACATTCAAGTGATCTATCACAGTAATAGAAATAAATATAACGCCGGCATTATAACATATAAAACACTTTACCTATCAAAGATAGAGGAACTGCGCTGCAAGGTTTGTGTAAGTAGCAAAATCTTTCTAATAATCCAATAATGGCATTTTTTGTTGTATTTAAGTCAAAATGAATCGCATCACCTCTTTACCAACATAATCCTAAATTCAATTATACAATAGAAAAAAAATCAAGTACGCATGGAATTGCAAAAATAATATAGCCTTTAAAAAGTGTACTACTTTTCGACAATCTGATAAGACAATATATATGTACTGTGCGAATAACGATAATTTAAATACTGATTGATGAGTTAGTTATTTAAAAGTCTAAAAGATAAATTATGGTTCATTTTTTACAACATTACAGCAGGTGCATATTAGAAATCTGACGCTGCATTGTTCATTTTAATTTAGGTCTCACTCATTCATCAAATCATATACTATAATACACGTTCTTGATCAACCGACTTTTCTGATATCGGGCAACCTGAACCAAAACCGTCTGGAATTGTTTTTGCTTTAAAAATACTACCAGCAACATTTATCTTTAGGACATTTAGTGAGGAACATTCAAATTAAACATTTCGCACAAAACGAGAATATTGAGAATCTGTAATTCATGGTGGCAACCACCCCTTTACTTTCGGACGTTTTGACGGTCTACCATAGCCCCGGGGCACCTTAGGTGGTACCCCAATTTGTTCATCAAAATGACCGCAAAAGATGTAAAAATAATTACGTAAATGGTCGGTTTGTTTTGCGTTTTGGTGCATTCGGCGATCATCTGTTGTGAGGGGGGGTGGTAACCACCTCCGCCATCCCTCTCGTTAGGAAGAGTTAAAATGATGGCTATGTCTGTTTTTGTATCCTCGAAAAACTAAGTAAGCTGTCACCTCCTGATTGCAATCGTTACAAAAAAACCTTTGGAAGACAAGGGTTAACACAGTTCGACCTGTAGTCTGTTTATTACAAATCATGTGTAGATAAAATTTGAAAATCTTCACATATTTATACTCAAAATAGAAATAAGATCCGATGTTCTTCACGCTGATAGTGAAATTGTAGAAACAAGCATTTTCATGATGAACGTACACAGATCGCGGCAAAATTGCAAGGTATGATATGGGTGTTGTATCGGGTTATATCAGAGCATTGGTATTATTTTACAAATGTTATGATATTTCCGTGAAGAAAATGGGTTATGCGGTTTCATATTACTTAAATTACGACAACAGTTTAAAATTGCGTAAGTTTGAAAATAAACTGGAAAAGCAGAACAGATAAACAATGAAAAACAAAGCAGAACTTGCATGACTGTTTTAATATCCTAAGGGCTTGATTGATTGTCGGGTCTTTTTATATACTCCTTTGGTGACACGTTTTGTTTCCATAACATTCTCAGTTTGAGAGATAAGAAAGACAGTTTAATACATGTACATTTTCTAGAACAAATAAAAGTTATGTATCATATTTATTTCATATTTATATCATAAAGTCGAGATTCAGTCGCTTCAAAACTTCATTCTGTTTGGGAAAAAGGCAATATGAATCCGAAAAAGAAATAATTAAGTTGAATCAAGATTATTTTGGTGTATTATGTTTTAGAATTGCTTTTAACGTCATTGTAGATTGTTGTTACTAATGAATTATTCCTTTGAACCCGACGGGCCGGTATACCGGCTCACGTGCACATGTACCGTATACCCGACGAGCCGGTTTACCGGCTTCAAGACACATGTCAGAAACTTGATGTGTCTGTCACCAGGAATGGGTAGTTACAATTTTCAGTGGTCTTAATAATATCGGAAGACATAAATGAAGTTGTGAACCCATGGTTGATGGGTCATTTTGCCCTTATTGACTCGACAGAGGTGAAAAATTCAACATATTTTTGCAAATTTGATCACAATTTTCAACAAATGTGGTTTTGCTAATAGACTACAACGTAAATGTCGAATATGTTGGTCGACATAAATAATATTATTTTGTGAATACTGGTTATTGGAATATTTCAGACTAATGTAAAATGAAAAAGTATAGCAAGGGAAATCAAAATCTAAGTGAGTTTAGGAGTTATATTTTGTATTCAAACTTTCGGGTCGGCCCGGGTCAGCGGTACAGATACACGTGGAATGGTCAGGGTTCAAAGGGTTAATACATATGTGAGAAGTTGGTAAAAGCGCTGATATAGTATAGAAAATTAGTACAAAAAATCTTTACATTTTAACTTAACAATATAATTTTACAAATATTATGATATTACGGTAAAGAAAATTGGTTATGCGGTTTTATGTTTTTCACATTACAATATTATAAGTAGTGCGGTATATCGATACCAACCTTGATACATAACTTTTATATGTATCACGCAAAGTCTAGGTGACTTGTAACTTGGCAGCATTAACTTGAAAATGTAATTATTTTTTACAATGCCCTGAAATCTGGTTCATAAGATACAACACTTTGAAAATAACATTTAGATATTGGCTTGAAAATCCCAATGAGGCGAGTTATGTTAACACGGGGTCACTCCTCATCCATTCAGACAGTTAGGTAACGGACCTTGCCAAACTCATATGAAATCATTTTTTCTATACTCAAGAAAGCATAAATAGGATCTATCTATATTAACATAAACTCAAATTGTATTTGTAAAAATCAGGTAAAGCTTTTAAAACATGTTTGTCTGACCAGTTGACCAAATAAAATGATGAATGATGAAAGTATTTTGTATTGTGTTTTATGCAAAATAGGAAAATTATGTCCTTGTTAAGTGAAACCAATTGGTCTTAGAGTTTGCATTACATGATCTAAATATTTTTAATTTATTAAAAAATGAAAGTAATATCGTCGTCGTAAATGTATACTTTTACACTTGCATTTTTGGTCAAATCTAATGACGCATTTACTATTATAGAAACGGATTTCAGATTCATCTCAAGATGACAGTTGAAATAAGTAAGTCCAGTCAAAGATTGTCATAGGATTCAATTCTTTGTTTAACGGAAATTACTTCTATGTTACTTCTTACGTCTTTATATTGGTGATGAAATTGTAATTTCCTGACGGTTTGTCAAACTACTTTAAGGATTTAGAAAACTTGATTTAAGTATAGAGATGATTTTTGTTGTTGTTGAAACGCTTCGATCTGGATGTTTTATGATGAGATTACTATGCGGACTGACTACATTGGAAGCTGAACGCTTTAATGCAAAACATAAAGTAAAATGCTACTGAATAGCACAGCCACAAAAATGTACACATTTGCCTAGTGCGATTTTATATGAAGTATGAAAAATGTTGAAATATAAGAAGAATTCATTAAACATAATTATGTTAAAATACCAGGTGTCCCAAAAATGGTTACATATAGAAAATAAATGGTGTGCAAAAACTATAGCAGTTGGGGAATTCATTTCTTGCATAATATTTGATATATATCTTTGCTAGATGTTTGCACAGGTTTAATATCACAGTATTATTATTTTTTAGTTAAAAGCAAAAAAAGATACCTACGTCTGAAACGGGTGATTCCAAAGTAACGTTTGTGACCGAAAAATTGAAAAAAATTCATTTTTAAATGACCACAGAACCTAGCATAAACATTATGTCAACGAGTTTGTTGTTGATAATGGTGCTCACTAGTGGGATCAAGACATGTAATGCAGGTGTTTAAAGATTAAAATAATTGCCAAAATACTGAATAAAGTTCATGTAACGTTCGGTAACGTTTGTGACCTCGCACGGAAATGTTTTTGCTCCAAAGACTTCAAAGTAAAAATTCTCTGTCATGTTAGCGAATTTTTTATTGCGCTTTTCACCGATGATGGGTAACATATTTACAAATATTTCATAAAAGTGGTAGGAAATTCTATCGTCAGGATTTCTTTTAATGCAATGTTTTCTTTGGTAACGACTGGTAACGTTTGTGACATTTTGGTGTAACTTTTTGGTAACGTTTATGACATTTT
>JXSR01S074942.1:41491-51642 GCA_000969725.1 Ophiothrix spiculata | reverse complement strand
TTCCATAATACAAAACTGCATAATACAAATAACATTTCTATTTTCGACAGTTGTAACAGCAGAAAAATACGTTTCAGCAAAGGAGTTAAAGTACAATATTATAAATGTACAATTTCAAAAATATATTAACACTGAAAAATATTACCGTATTTTTACGGCTGAAGACATGTATTTTAGAATAGTTTTAACTATTCTAAAAATCACGTAAAAACAATAATTGTTCAACAGTTGTAAAGAAATCATAAATACAGGTATTTTTTCTACTGTCCCTTTTACAAATAATTATTTCTTTTTCAGATATGTGGTTAGCACTTCTTTAATGTAACCTATACTTCTCTAACCCCTACACAAATGACGTTTGAAAAAAAAAAACATAAAAGAAGCGTAATTTTCTTACACTATTGCTGGAGTTTTTTTAAATAAGGTCATATTTTCATTGGTTGCTATAATAAATCAATAAGTAATTACATTTGAAAGTGATATTAAACTTGACATTTTCTCCAATAACAAGCCTTATATTTATCATATACTTTTGTGCTTCATAAGCAAATACCCGTTTTTTACAGACTTAATATAACCTGGGAAAGAAGGGGAACTGATATTACTGGTCGGTAACTTAAAGTAATAAGGAGAGTAAAATCAAAACACTTCTTCTTCTAAAAGAGAAACTTCATTAAATTGTGAAAGGCTATTTCTAGCATGCACAGGAAGTGACAAAAAAATTGCTATCGAAACATGTTATTTAATAAAGTAACCCTAGATTCTCTTGAAATATGCTTTTTATGGAATTATATTTGCTAGCTATTTAGCATTTATAATAATTCAATAAAATGATTCAATTTTTAACATTAAAACAGATACAGACAATTGGAATATTACGACTGGAATCACAATATAACAAACGCAAAAAACATTACTGAATACTCATTTGAAAGTTGAATCAGAGTCACCTAATGCCAGAGGGCTTTTTGCAACACATCGAAGATGAATTGATACATGTAGCCTGAATAGAAGTCTGAAACTTGTTGTCCATACACTATGTTTTGACAACCTGTCATACAGTCTCGGTATTGTATGTATTCCTAAAGCAATGTCATAAGTGAATCGCAAAAATTGTGATTGAAATACCCATCCAACATTAATAATGAAAGGACCATTTTATATTAACACATTAAAAGGATTTTTTCCAATTCCTCATATTCTGGAAACTTATCAATTCAATTTATACTTTTGAAAAGAGTTCATGAACAGGATAAAGATGCTTTACAATTCTCTTTGACCTTAAATAAAAATGTGTGAGGTATGAGATAAAATTAAAAAGATATAGTTGCTGAAGTGAGCGAATAATCTTGAAAGTGTGGGTAAACAATAGAAAAGAAAAGTGTCTTTGCCGCATATCTTCTTACGTTTAATTATTTTTTGTGTTGGTTTTGTATTTCAATGTACATACGACAGCAGGTTGTGAGAAAACATGCGAAAAAGTAATCTGATAGTACAGACGGGAGATAGAGTAAGTTACACAATTCAAAAACATTTAATATATTATGGTTGGTATAGTCGTGTAATCAATGATATACAAATAATAAATTTAGAATTGTCAAGATTATCCAAACGCTAAAACAATTGATTTAGGCACATGTTTTAATTATAATACCATGTACTAACAAAAATATATGTTAATATAAGAGTGGATGCTGTTTTACAATTATCAAAATTAACATTAAATAGCAAATGTTGTTAAAAACTTCACTCCGTCTTCAGGTTTAACCGTTTTGCACATTCTGCCCGTAGTAATATCCAAACAACAGAGGTATCGTCTCAGTTGTAAATGTTTTCATTTCCTTTGCACTAAAGGCAGTTGTTTGGCAAATAAACAATATGAGGTACCCTATCCAAGACTTTGTGTTGTATATACCTACGAGGACCTTCGTTTTAAATAGTCTTAAAATTTACTCTGTTACAGCCTTTCCTCATTATGCTTGCAGCATTTTCACATTAAGTTGTTGATAAATAAAAAAATCCGAAAATGCTTTAATATAATCCTGTTAGTATATGTATGAGTAGTACATACTCATTGAGTATGTATAATTTATTCGAATTAACACGAGCAAGTATTTAAATGAATACGTTACTTTGTTAGACATATTATCTAATATTCTGTGACTCTGTTGCTTTTATAAAACATTTTATACAAAAGCCCCTACCACAGGCGTTTTTTTTGGGTATGTTACATATACGGATATGCATAAGTAAAAAACATATTAACTTAAGCTAACATAGCGGGTACAAACGGAAATGCCAAGGCTGTTGCATTTAAATTTCGAAAATAAATCACTTTACCTAACATTCAAGCGATCTATCACAGTGATAGAAAAAATATAGCGCCGGGATGATAACATTTAGGAATAACTAATAAAACACTTTACCTAGCAAGGATAGAGGAAATGCGCTGCAAGTTTTGTGTAAGTAGCAAAATCTTTCTAATAATCTAATAATGACATTATTTGTTGTATTTAAGTCAATAGGAATCGCATGACCTCTTCAGCAACAGAATAATGCTAAATTCAATTCTGTAATAGAAGAAATCACGTACGTATGAATTTTGCAAAATAATATAGCCTAAAAAGTTTACTATTTTTCGACAATCTTATAAGACAATAAAACAATATACAATGTGTGCCAATAAAAACGCAAGATTTTTTATGATTTGTTTTCTGAGAAGATTAGGTTACAGGTTATAAGAACAATTATCACATTTAATTTGTACATAATTCCATCTTCAAACAGCTTTTTATTTTGTGAAGTTTGAACCTTTCAAAGTTAAGTTATGACAAATTCTATGAAGCCCTTTAAAATTGAGTGCTCTGATTTCATGAACTTAATTACGATAATCAATATCAAACGTAGGCTGCAATAAAGGCAGTAAAGTAGATTCATCTCCAGATGCGAAAATATCACTTAGTTGCATTTGTGAGTGCCATACCAAAAGTCAACTGAAAGTGTATAATCAAGCAGAAAACAGATCAGAAAAACTTTTACAATTGTAAGAATTGTTGTCTCTCAAATATGTCATGTTCAAAGTTAAATTCCTCTTATGAATGTATGACATAATGTGACCCAGCTATTTATGTGACCCTTAATTTTCAAGTTTATAGACCATTCTTATATATAATTGACATACTCCCGTCGTTGATGGGGTAAATCCACAGGATCGGACGGGGAATCGGAAGTCAGAACGAGAGCAAGAAAGGTAATATGATACTTGGCCTCGTTCTGTGTTCCGATTCTGTGGATTTACCCCATCAACGACGGGAGTATTTCAGATATAAGAATGGTCTATTTTGATACGAAGTGTTATTTTTCTTTTTTTTAAAGTTTCAATTGCAACTCAGTACTGCCCTTAAGTCATGCATGTTTAGTAATTAATTTTGGTTTTACAATAAGGGTTCACAATACGAAAACTCTTGACCATGTTAACTTTTTGTTATGTTTTAGAGCTTATGCTGACTGACGTACCATTACTAAAAGTATTCCATTATTGATAATATTCTTTCTTCAAATTGATCAACTGTTTGATTTTCAATGAAAGTAATTAATGAAAAATCTTTTCAAAGCTACAGAAATTGTAAAATAAATTAAATCAGTTTAAAGTTGCTCATTTCTGGGATGCATATCACCTATTGCTGGATTACCAGACTGCATCTGCTTTTTTCACAAATCCAGATTGGAAATTTTGCTCCATTTTCAATGCGCTGTATCTACAGACAATAGGGTCTAAATTGGATGAAATAAAACGCAATGAAGGTTAGAAGCTCTATTTTAATTCAATAGTGATTTTACATTGTTAATATTTTTGTTTTCCAATTGTGCGTTTCTATTGGCACATACTGTATGTGTTCTGTGCAATTAACGATATTTGAATACTGATTGATGAGTTAGTTATGTAAAAGTCTAAGATGAATTTAGGTTCATTTTTTACAACATTACAGCAGGTGCAAATTTACTTAGAAATCTGACGCTGCATTATTCATTTTAATTTAAGTCCTACTCATTCATCAAATCATATACTATAATACACGTTCTTGATCAACCGGATTTTCTGATATCAGGCAACCTGATTTCTTCGAATATCAAAAGAAAGAAAACAATCTGGAATTGTTTTCGCTTTAAAAATACTACCAGCCATATTTATCTTCCGGAAATTTAGTGAGGAATCTGCAAATTCAACATTTCGCACAAAACGAGAATATTGAAAATCTGTAATTCGAGGTGACAACCACCCCCCTTACCCTCGGGCGTTTTGACGGCCTACCATAACCCCACCTTAGGTGGTACCCCCATGTCATCAAAATGACCGCAAAAGATGTAAAAACAATTACCTAAATGCTCAGGGCCGCTTTGTTTTGCGTTTTGGTGCAATCGGCGATCATCTGTTAGGGGGTGGTAACCACCACCACCACCACCCTCCTTAAGAAGATGAGGGTTAAAATGGTGGCTATGACTTTTTTGTATCCTCGAAGAAATAAGTAAGCTGTCACCTCCTGATTACAATCGTTACAAAAAACACCTTTGGAAGACAAGGGTTAACACAGTTCGACCTGTAGTCTGTTTATTACAAATACTAAAACTAACATGTGTAGATAAAATATGAAAATCTTAACATATTTATACTCCAAGTAAAAATATATATGATCCGATCTACATCACGCTGATATTGAAACTGCAGAACGTAAGTATTTTCATGATGTACTTACACAGATCGCGGCATAATTGCAAGGAATGATATGGGTGTTGTATCGGGTTATATCAGAGCATCGGTATTATTTTACAAATATTATGATATTTTCGTGAAGAAAATGGGTTATGCGGTTTCATATTACTTAAATTACGACAACAGTTTAAAATTGCGTAAGTTTGAAAATAAACTGGAAAAGCAGAACAAATAAACAATGGAAAACAGAGCAGAACTTGCATGACTGTTTTAATATCCTAAGGGCTTGATTGATTGTCGAGTCTTTTTGTACTCCTTGGTGACAAGTTTTTTCCCCCATAACATTCTCAGTCAGTTTAAGGCTGGAGTAGACCATCAAGTGACATAAACCGTTTTTGTACTCTAACTTTCAAACTAATTGCATAAACTATATTAAAGTATACATTTTTACCTTGAACATGATGATGATTAAAGTTTTGACCAAAAAAGTCAATTTTGGAAAAAAATGGCAAAAACCATATTTTTTGCCCCAAATATTTTTGCCCACAAAAGTTCTGGAAAGCCTAACTAAAATTTGCATTCGTAAAATTTAAACTATTTTGCTTTCTAGAATCTAGAAACAAATGTCTAGGAAGGGTTTTCTCAAATATTTGATTTTTATCTTAGTAATTTTTAAAATGCCAAAAATAGGTCAGAAATGCAAAAGAAATCCCACCGCTGCCACCAAAATGGCAATTTTTGGCAGTTTTCAAAAAATAAGATAAAACTCCAAAATTTGAGACAACCCTTCTTAGACATTTGTTTCTGAATTCCAAAAAGCAAAAAAGTTCAAAATTTTACGAATGTAAATTGTAGTTAGTCTTTCCAGAACTTTTGTGGGCAAAAAATACGGTTTTGGCATTTTTTGCCAAAATCGACATTTTTGGTTTAAAAAACGATATCACCAAGATGTAAAGGGTAAAAATCCACTTTATGCAATTAGTTGAGAGTCAGAGTACAAAAACCGTTCATGCTAGTTGAAGGTCTACCCCAGCCTTAATGCATGTACATTTTCTAGAACAAATGAAAGTTATGTATCATATTTCATACTTATATCATAAAGTCGAGATTCAGTCGCTTCAAAACCTCATTCTGTTTAGGAAAGGGCAATACGAATCCGAAAAAAAAAGCAATTTAGTTGGATGAATTAATTTGGTGTGTTATGTTATAGATATTGCTTTTAACGCCATTGTAGATTGATGTTACTAATGAATAAATACATATGTGAGAAGTTGGTAAAAGTGCTGCTATAGTATAGAAAATTAGTACAAAGAATTCCTTTACATTTTAACTTAACAATATAATTGTACAAATATTATGATATTACGGTAAAGAAAATTGGTTATGCAGTTTTATGTTTCTCACAGTGGTGCGGTTTATCGATACGAACCATGATACATAACTTTTATATGTATCACGAAAAGTCTTGGTGACATGCAAGTTGGCAGCATTAACTTGGAAATTTTAATCATTTTCTACAATGCCCAATTTCACCGAACTTGTTCACAGCGGCATTGGAAATAGCCTTTAGAAACCTAGACTGGGAAACAACAAAAAAGTTACTGAAGAAGTTGAAAGTGACAGAGAGGGCCATGGAAAGAATCCTGATAGGTGTTACAAGAAAGGACAGATTAAACAACAAAGATTTCAGGGACACAACAAATGTACATGATATTATCAGGGGAACACAAGTTAAGAAATGGCGATGGGCGGGACATCTGGCTAGACAGTAGGACAACAGATGGACTATTAAAGTCACCAACTGGACCTGGACTCCAAGATCATACATCCGGGGCAGAGGCAGACAGAACAGAAGGTGGACTGAAGAAATCAAGAACCACATTGGCATAACATGGCAAAGGAAAGCACTGGATTGATTGAAATGGAAGATTGATGAAGAGGCCTTCCTCCTGCAGTGGGGCGAAATAGGTTAGATATAATAGATATATGGAATAGAATTTAGTCATGTATATTAACATAAAAAACAAATTAAATTTATAAAAATCAGGTAAAACTTTCAAAACATGTTTGTCTGACCAGTTGACCAAATAGAATGATGAACAGATACTAGGTAAGTACTATTTAAACAACTTGAACTGTAATATTTTATACAAAATGGGAAAAATACGTCCTTGTTAGTGAAACCAATTTGTCTTAGAGTTTGCATTACATGATCTTTATATTTTTAATTTATTAATTAAAGAATAAAAGTAATCGCGTCGTCGTAAATGTATATTTTTACACTTGCATTTTTGGTCAAATCAAATGGCGCATTTACTATAATGAAACGGATTACAGATTCATCTCAAGATGACAGTTGAAATAAGTGAGTGCAGTCAAAAATTGTCATGGGATTCAATTCTTTGTTTAACGGAAATTGCTTCTATCTTACTTCTAACTTCTTTATATTGCTGATGAAATTGTCATTTCCTGACGGTTTGTCAAACTACTTTAAGGATTTAGAAAACTTGATTTAAATATAAAGATGATTTGTTGAAACGTTTACAGAACGTTGGGATTATTCGATCTGGATGTTTTATGATGAGATTACTGGAAGAGAGTTCAGTTGTTATTCATTGACAATTGTACCAAACTTGGTTCAATATAAAGTCAGAACTATTTGATCAGCTAGGAAAAAATGTATATGATTTTGTTGAATTTTGAATAAATGCATTTCTGACATAGGTATCTACCTTAGTCGATAACTCAAAAACTTATTATTTAATGATATTACAATGAGTATCTAGAAGAGGGTTGTAATAGAGTTTGTGCAAAGTTTATTTTTTCAAAATACTATAGTCTACATGTTACCATGTTTTGGGACACCTGGTATAAGAAGAAATATTTTTATGGTGTCTAGGCGTATTTGTAAACACAATGACTAACAATATGAAAAAAGGAAAGTAATAAACCCAAAGGGGAAAATATTCTGACCAAAATCCTTTCCCAAGGACTCTTTGAGCAGGCCATGCAGAGAACATCTCCATTTCGTGTCTCATCAATGAGACAAGTAGTATTCAGTACTTTGACTGAATTTGAAAGATGAACGCATCAAAGCCCGCATGGATACACGCATTAAGGGTTATACCGAAGATAACATTATATTCATAAGCAGGTAAAATTACCGTATGATGCCTAAAATGCAAGTGAAAAATATGACATGATCACCATGGAAGGTATCCTCAATCAGTACAGAGGAGATGCCAAGTACCAAGTTGGGTTTCCTTGGCGACAGCCTTAAAAATGATGAATTTTAGTTCTTGCTTTCTTCGGCACAATAATATGAATCATATTGAGAACATCTTGGCTAAAGAACATGAAAAGCATGTTATATTAACCCTCCGGCGTATAGGAGTTTTGGTGCTTTGGAAAGCATGTCATAAAGAGTTCGGTTTATTCAAGATGGAAACCAACAGACAAAATATATTGCATATTAGATGTCAAGTCTAACTTAAACAAACATTGAAACTTGAGCAAAATTCTCAAGATGATTATTTAATTTTCAAGTATCTATAGCAAATTATTTCACAATATGGAAAATATACCTTTAAGGAACTCCTAGCAGTTGTCTAAATAGAGATTTCTGTATCATGATATTCACTTATAACTTAAAACAAATTTTAGTTCAGTTATCTGGATCTCAAGTCGGAATACCATAAAAGCACAATTAAATTATGAAATCAATCACATAACTTTTTGAATGAATAAAATCATAAACATCTCATAGACACCTCGGGAAATCCAACAGATACTGCTTAAGTAGTATTAAAGCAATACGTGGTAAGATCTGCCCATATTTGAAAATTCCCCTGACTCTTTGAACATGTTTTTAACTCTTTGGCCTCCAAAGCTTTTTTTCAGAATTAATACCAAAATATTTGGAATATTTGAAACCGGAATGTATTGAATATTGTGTTTCATAGAGTGGAAATTTAAAAAAATAATAATTTGTTTTAAATACACAATGGTAACTATTACTTATAAAACGTTACTTAACCATGATAGACATACACCTATAAAATGGGCGAAAATTTCCGACTCTCAAAATGTATTGCATGTTTGAATTATCTTTATTCCTCCCGAATTAATTTAATAAGACACTAATAACTGCACACCATCTTTTTGAGGTCATTGTGTGAATTCTGAGGTGATTGTATTGGACCGAGGACCAAAGAAAAATACCGAGGTCCAAAAAAATCACCGACGAATTCAAACAATGACCAAAAATAAATGTTGGAAAGTTATTATTTTCATTAATAACTGCTCTTCCAAAAATTCTCTCGCATGTTCAGTGCAATAAAAGTGAAAAATAAATAGAACCATTCCCATTCATTATTAGATGCCCTAATTCTGAACAACTTTTGGCTGATGGTACCATACGCTCACCGACACACAGAGTGAAATTTCCATTCGAAATCGGCTGATTAAGCTTAAGATTTCATGTCACATCAGGTTGATTAAGTTTGAATTCGTACGCAGTCAGTTAACGTGAACATGGACGTTACATTCTGGGTATTGTGTTAGTTAGTCACTTTTTCTGTCGGCAATTGTCGGAAAGTGTAAAATCGGCTTCGGGAATTCTCGGAGAGTTTTACCGCGCAGTCGTTTGCGTAAAACTAGAAATAATCTCATTAGATTGGATCGCGCTATCACATGTAGTCGCAATCCGAGTTTAAAACCGAAAATTATAGAGTATATTGATAATTAAAAATAGCAATAACCGCGAAACACTTACCAGCATATTGTTTTTCCCGACTCAATGCATAGTTAAAAAGAATAACATAAATGTATTTTACAACATCATAGTATATGTTAAATATTAACATTGTCACCCTCTTTCACTTAAGAGGCTATTTTATTCAAAATATACATCTTCGTTCACGACTTTCATGCAATGCCTTATATAGTAAAAGTGTCACGCATCAGGAAGAGTTATAGTTATATTTTGCCCGCGACCAGATATATTTGAAACCCTAAATACACTTAACGATACCTTGAATCAAGTCCAAGAGCAGGCAGGACTTACAATGATTCTTGGCTTAGAAAAATCAACAAAGATGTTGTTGTGATAACAAGAAAATGTTCTCTCACAGATATTTGGCATTGTCTTTCATAATATAGCAATTGCTAATGTCAGCTGTTTCAGTGTTTTATTATCAAAAAGGTTTTTTTTTTTTTTTTTGGTTTTGTTTACTTGTGTTTTATACGTTCTTTTCTCCGAATGATTAAGACAGAGCAGGTGTAGGTGATAATCTTCTTAGATAGTGAATGTTGCATTTCTTGATTGAATCTCAGTCAACTTAATGCATCAAATTGAACACTGTTATACGTTGGCAAGGTTGCAATAATGTCATTTGATAGCCGTTCCTATCTCATGCAGCTAGACACCCCGTAGTATCAA
>JXSR01S074939.1:71829-90069 GCA_000969725.1 Ophiothrix spiculata | reverse complement strand
ATCACTGCATCAACAGTTTCTTCTATAACAAATATTACATATTTCAAAAAATAAATTATTCAATTGAATATTCTTCAAATAAAAAACAAACAAACAAAGGAATCAAAGGAACAAACAAACAAAAACCTGACAAACAGACAAACATAATAAAGACAAAGGTAATAAAATAATCATACACAAATTATACCTTTGCTTTAATAGGGAACGACAATAATTTTCAAATGTACAAGATGAATAAATGTGATGACTCACCCCGAACAGGGGGACCTTGCGACTGAACACTTTTCAAGAAACAGGTGAAAATAGGCAGCAAAAAATAAGGAAAATAATAAGAATTTCAAGCAGATTTTTCGTTGTAAAATGTGATCGCCTAGATCAATTTCAACAAGTAAGGTGTCATTTTAAAGCTTAGAAAATGCTGCAACAGATGAAATGATAAAATCAAAATCGATATCATCTGCAAAGTTCCCCCATTCGGGGTGAGCCATCACAAATAATACCATTCAGTTTTCCTACATACACCATCACTAACAGCACATGATATGTAAAGGTATTTATTTGTTGATGGTTTTAATTAATATTTAATCTGCTTGATAACTTGACGTGTCTTGTTAAAACATGCAAAAGCCTTACTAACCCTCCGATTAAAATTAATTTAAATTTTAAATTCAAAATGTTAAATTAAATTAAAAAATACAATTACAGGAATCTTAATTGCATGTTGCTTAATGATGCGTGATGATTTAATTTTAAAGTGACAGATCTAAAATACGATTCAAGATATCTTTTCTTTGCTGTTTATGTAATCATTATAATCTGATGTACAAAGAATTTCAAGATTTGGAGTACTTTTGATTTTATAGATATCACACACCTGTTACTGATACATTTGATCTATCATAGCTTTATTGTTGTAGGTTATACACTACTAAATGCCATTCCTATTCTTTTATAAGATAAAATGGTCAATTTTTGAGGCTGTTTTTCTCATATTTAGAATTCTTAGATGAATAAACAGGCATTATGGAGTGAAAGTACAACATGTATCCTACAAATAGTCAAAATTTACCTGAAATTACCTGGAAAGTTTTTACTTTAACAAACGCTGAACGTAGTAATGTCATTACCGCCCTGCTTTCCAAAGTATGAATTGGCAAAAAACTGGGATCAGGCCAATATTCGGCGAATCACTCTGGCGGAGTAATTTCTTACTATTTTCCAAATCAAATGTCAGAAACTGAAAGAAGACCTTCAAATATAACGATGTAATATGAAATCTTCATATTTTACTACACATCATAGATCAATTTTAAGCTTTTTAGAGTAGGTTCTATGGATACCCCACAAGCGAATAGTTTCCATTTTGGCAATGGCTTGGTTCCCGGTAGTTATTTAGCAGTGTAAAATATGTAAGTATTGAGGGAAGGAACGAAGTTGAGTTGAGTTAAGACTAGACTGTGACACGTTTAAGAAGTAGGTCACATGTTATGTACAGGGAACGGATGATGCTTTCTCTCATGCTTAAATGGCATTTTTATTATCACTCGCATTCCAATAATCTATTGATATCTCAAATCATAAATCGGGCTGATTACTTCAGATACGTTCTAATAAAGTATGTTTCCTTTCATTTCCTAGTAAACGGTAAACCTCTCTATTATGGAAATCATGTGTATTATAAACCGCGGCAGAATTTGATGAAATCGATTTGTAGAAATTGCTGCGTTAGAATTAGGGTAATGTGTTTTTCAACAATCTGCCAACTGCAAATGTACAGCATACTAATATTTTACATATATGTGTACCGCCACGGCAAAAGGGTCCAGTTGTCGGCTCGTACATGTTGCTCCTTGTAGCATATCTAATGTATGGTATTTGTATACATCAGATATGCTACAATGAGCAACATGTAGGAGTCGACAACTGGACCCTTTTGCCGCGGCGGTACACATATTAACTTGAAATTGTTAAAATACCTCACCATCAGTGCAGTGTTTATACAATGCATTTGATAGATTGTCATTTCGGTAATGACAACCGTATGATGACTGATTCCTGGCAAATATTGTGTTGTCACTCTTATAATCAAGTAGATATTAAAGTGTGAGAAATACATGTATTTGTTGTCCGTCTGTAGAAACAGTTATAACTCTTATTAAATGGTGACGATATCAATAGGATTAAAACAGGATATGGTACGTTTGATATAGTATTGTTTCAGATGTTTTATGCTACATCTCGAAATTCCATCTTGACTCAATTGTAAAGATGAGATGATCAGATTTCTTATAATTATTATTATTTCATGTTTTATGCAAATTGTGTCATTTGTAAGCAAACCCAGTTTATACTAACATTAATAGTGTGTTTATTATATTTTATCATTATATATATTTAATTGCAATTGTCGATAGGCAAGGATTTCATCATCATTATTTTACCCATTTTTTTGCATTAACATTGTAAATGTGAGCATTTTGATTTTTTAAATAATTTGCCAATGTGAGAGTAAAACGCTAGACAAAACAAGATCCTTCAATTCATTATCATATTTATCATTCATAATACATAATAGGAATTTTTATTATTTTCCTTATCCTTTCATCTTAAGACAGAATAGTTTATGGTGACTTAAAGGTTAATACGACCTGAACAAAATTACTTTGCATTCAAAAATAAGAATACATTATACGTCTGCAAACTTATAAAATAAGAATACATTATACGTCTGCAAACTTATAAGTAGGTTATACAGCTAGTCCTCATCGTTGAAATGTATTAATTCATTCTACTCCTTGCATTTTGATGTTTCAATATTATTTTTAACTAAGGTTTAAATACAATTAACCCAGAAAAGTCAAAAGTCAATTGTATTCTTGAATGCAGCAAAAAGAGAATGTGCATTTTGTAGTCTGCATATTAAACTTAAAGGTATTGCCTTTGATAGACTTGTTTTAAGTCTTATTTAAAAACTAATTGAGTACTGTTAAATATATTGGTCTTATTGCATTTGCTATACATTATAAGGAAATGGGGTTTATCAATATACTTGATGTAAGACTAAGTATCTAGCTCTAGTTCTGCTTGATAAGTAGGTTAGATGCTTAGTAGGATGTAGTTTGCATTTGATTTTCTCTCAAGTGCTTCAATGGGCTTTTAATACCCATTACATTATTATCTGCCTTCCAATATATGTGTATATTAAGATTTTACTAAAGCTTTTGGCTCACTGCAACATGTACCTACATCTTAAGGGTGAATACTGGTCTAAAAAAGATAATTCAAATATAGAATTAAGGTGGAAATTACCTTTATGATGCACTTTATTTGGCATCAATCGGAGCATCAGTTCAAAATTTGCGGTCTCAAATGTAACTTTAATACCAAAGGAAATGGCTAACTATATTTTTATGTATTTTATTGTTTATTCAAGCTGTGATTGTTAACAATTTGCCGTTCAAAAATCTATATCTCAAAAAATAATCAAGATTCCTAGATACTGACCCAACCAACAGTGCCCTGAGGGGGTCAATGACAATGTGTTTGGTTTATTGCATAGCTCAATTATTATATTACCATTTACTTTTTAGCTCATTTCTGTAGGACAAATTGTTTTTGAGATAGAAATGTTCCCGCATTGCATATCGCTAAAAATAAAAAATCCATTTTGAAATACAGGTAATTGAATCTAGAAACACTGTTTTACTTCTTTTATGAGTCAGACAACAAACATTTGAATTGAAACAATTAATTAAAACAGAAAGAGATCACAATTTTTATTAATTTTTGAGATACAGATTTGTAAATGACAAGTTTGCTTGAGAACACAATAAAATACATACGAAATATAGCAAGCCGTCCACTAATGTAGTGAAAACTGGGTTTTTTTTGATTAAAAAAAAATTTGATTCGCGATTTTCTGAACAGTCGAAGTCATGTAGTCGTAAGGTGCGTTTACACTGTGATGACTAATGGTGCATTCATAGTCCAACGATTTCACAACGATTTTATCGCACGACGTCTGTCGATACGCAGTCTTCAAACGCGCTGCGCATATTGCGCTATAACACTTGAAGACTGCGTATCGGTAGACGTCGTGCGATGAAATCGTTGTGAAATCGTTGGACTATGAACGCACCATTAAGGGTAACGACAAGCAACGTAGACCTGCGAATTGCAGTTTTGAATCTTACGCCCGTCATCGTTAGTTAAAGTCAGTTAACGCTCACACAATTCGCTAGCCACGCACAATATCATTACTATCAGTCGTTTTCAGTTACAACTTTTTGTTACAAATACGTTAACCTCCGTCGTTACCGTACGTCACAGTGTTAACGCACCTTTAATAAAGATAAGATTGATATTAGAGCGTGAGAGAGCTATGTTTATTGTCTCTGGTATCAAGATAATGATTGGTCTAATGAAGTGGCGATGATGTATGAGAAAATTAAGGGACATGGACATAAACATCTTATGACATTTTACAAGCATCGTCATCTGACTGTCACTTGACAGGAATGTGACCCGTCATATCTAAGGTACCTTAAGGGTCCATATATCTGAATCAATATCTTAGTCTTGTTTCAAAGCTGAGACTTAAAACTTTAGAATGCCACCTTACTTTTAACTATCGGATGTTTGGTTGCAAAGTTACAGTTAAATACTATTTACAGCTTGTAATTGATTTCAAAAAATATAATTGTTTATATTTCCATTGTTTCATAAGAAACAAAAATATTTGGAATTTTAGACGATCTTCACAATAAAAAATTGTTTCTGTATGGAGTTTTATTTCAAAAAAGATATAGTCATAATCATACCATTACCACTATAATCAACACGCGTCAGTTGATTTATCACAGTCCAGTATGTGTTTCCGCTGCAGATGAATTGTTCATTAAGGACACCATATCTTCTCAGTACGTACTTAAATATTATATAGACAGAGTATAATTTTCTGTCATTCAATATGAAGCTTAAGGACTGACAACACATCTTTATCAATATCAAAAAGTTAAAGATTAAAGCACTTATCACACAAGAGGATATAACGAGTCATTTTGTCTCCTTTGTTTCAAAGTACGTCGGTTTCGTTTTTCCTCTATATCATTCCCACGTCTTATTGAATTTGAACCCGTGGGCTCCTCGTTTTTCTTTAGCTTTATCTCAAATGCACATAATTTTGTCTGTCGTGATACAGATAAAGATATCTTCGTTTTCATCTATTGTGTGATTTCAGAAACCTAAACCACCTCAATAGGGAATCATTTTCATTACTGATTTAGTATACTATTTTTGAGTCAGATTCTTCCACACAGTATATTTATGGCGCTTTTGTGATATCTATATCACATAGGATCGCACTTTTATATGCTATCTCCAATTGTCTAGAGATGTATTTTTAACCATATGCACAAATGATCTCTCAATATATACTTATAATTCAATTCAAAAGCAAAATAAATGTAAATTAACTACAAGTTAGAGCATTAGTTTAAGACCATTTTTTTCTAATTAATATCAATTTCACAACTTGATGAGAATACTCTTGCATTGACAATGAACCATCTTAAAAACCAACCAGAAATGTAGTTTTTCTGTTTTGTCAATGTCTGTTATGAATATGATAGGTAATAATATGTGGACCGCCGCTGCTAAGGAGGCAGATGTCGTGTCCTTCATGTAGCTTATTGTAGCATATCTGATTGTATACATCAGCTACATGTAGATATGTTACATTGAGACACATATACGGTCTACATATTAAAAGCTGAGTACTGACTCAACTTTATGGCGATACTTATCCCTCTGAGCTTAAATGAGCTTTGACTTAATGTTAAAGACAATATCCGACGACAGC
This sequence comes from Ophiothrix spiculata, assembly GCA_000969725.1. NCBI lineage: Eukaryota > Metazoa > Echinodermata > Ophiuroidea > Amphilepidida > Ophiotrichidae > Ophiothrix > Ophiothrix spiculata. The sequence continues at coordinate 84,209 of JXSR01S074939.1, read as the reverse complement.
ATTAGTCCCTCAGCAGATGGTTTACTTTACATATGATACCCTAGTATGACCCATTATTTATTCATTCTTTATTATAGTCTCGCCATATAGTCATATCATGTTAATTTCCGGAATTACATGAGGCCGGTAAAAAAAGACATAATCTATAATGCTCCGATCATGTTTAATATAATTATAAAGACTAGTAAAAGACTTACTTTCGATTAACCCGACACGAAACGTACACCCTACAGGTATTGGTCAATTTACTGATATTTGTAACTTACACAACAGGCTTGTCATTATGAGACAATTAACTCTAGCATTATGTTCTACAGCCGCATCAAGTTCGATAAACTTAATGTCTTATCCAGAAAATGGATTGGGTGACTGTCCCATGGATATTTTTGAGCAAGAAATTGAATTGATAAGGACATAAAATAAAAAAGTTTTCATAAATGTATTTATGATCATTTGTTTTGAAAATATACACTCTAAGGAACACAATTTTTACTAGATCGCAAAATCGACCTTTTTTTACTAATCTATTAAAGTGAGCTTTTGTATAGAATATTTCAAATATATGATGAAGTCTTCTAAAAATTATAGTATTATATATTACATGTTAAATCTTGTACCATCATGCCATTGTGCCATTTTATTCTATTATGCCACTGAAATAATTCTGTTTAAAAGATAGATGTCTGTAACTGAGCAATAGCGTCTTGAATTCGAGAAATCACGTCTGTAGTAGTTAAAAGACAAATTAAAAGTGCAGTTGTTTTGCTATCATGGATAGATTATTTGTGCGTTCAATTTAGGCATAGCATTAATCTTAAGATTTATGAGAAAAGTGCTTTAAACTTACTATGTGTTTACTATGGATTAAAAAAACAATATTACGTTTGATACTTTTCAATGATTTGTAACCACATAGCGGAAATAATTAAATGTCAATGTCTGCAACATACCATGAGATCAGTTTTCTATGAAATGAAGTCAATTCAATCTGATGTCAATTATTGGTATACCCAAGATGATTATAATTCTTCTTGAATCGTCATGTTTGTCCAAACACCCTGTAGGATTCAGACTTGTTTACATTTGAATAGCTTTACATTTTTCTAAATATGTTTATATAATATAAACAGTGTACACAATACCATTTTGAATACACTAGAGTCAAACTCGTGATTTTTATTTGCCCTTCCAAAAAATACAGACCGGATTTCCGTACGCATTCTTTCTGTGTATAATATTTAAAGATTTCATGTCTCAGTAGATGATCGATGTTTTCTGTGTATGTCAGAATTACCTTTTATGCATTATTAAAAGCAGAATTAAAAAATATATATTTTTGATAGATCAAAACGTACTCTTTAGAATGGCGACGCATATCTGTTCATAACTTAACGTTGAGTTAGTGATGGTTAAGAACTGATTAAATCAACAATAATGTTGTTATAATCAGTGAATAGTTTTTTCTTTTTTACAAACGACCACTTTAAGATCCACTTACATAAATAAGTGACTGCAGAATATTAAGAATGATATTTTTCAAATACTTTCAGATGAAAAGAAATTAAAAAAAAAAAGAAAATGTTTCTCGTTATAATCATATCTAATCCAATTTATCTATATTCAGTCTCCGCATGTCATTTGAATTTGAAATTTCGTTTTGTTCTCAAATTTGTCAGAACCAAATATTTATCCTACCGTTTATAATACGTAAGTCTATCATATTTCATTAAATTAATCCCCACCGGCGTCGAATGCAATGTATTAAGAAAAGAAAGAGTGATTTTCATTACCTAAATTTCAACCCTGGATAGTGTACACGCTTCAATACGTCGCAAGAAAAGTGTAAAGGAATTAGTCAACCTTTAGGGCTTGACGATCGTCGACCCTCATCTAAAGTATGTTTCTTTTTCATTTCGTAATCGTAGCCTCGGGGATGAATATCACGGTAATTTTACTATAGTATCTCTATTTATACATTCATCTGGAAGAAGATAAGTCAAACATTCCAATCGATTTCATTATATTCATCATTTTTCTTATGTACACCTGACAATTTTAAACATTAATTTTTGGTGTGATGCTTAGAGACATTGAGTTAAAACACCGATTTTTTTTTTTTTAAGATTAAGATTAAATTAATTATCAATGAAACATGTTGTTTCATTCATTTAATAGTTGCAACTAGGATGGGTATTTAAAATTCAACAAAATAACGTAACAACAAAAATTGTTTGAGAAAAACAATATGTACAAATTGTAAACAAACCTTTTTAACAAGAATTTAGTGTTCAAACTTCGTGAATTTTCATGCCTTATTCATGTAATATAGAGTACCTTTAGACAGGCCCATTACCAGACATATTAAAGAATGTAAAATCTTCGCTTGAAATTCGATATCTTTAAGGTATATACTACAGAAACAAACGAGGCAATGCAGTTCTAGTGCATTAGGTATAAAGTGTGCTACGGTCTTTCTTTAATTATACTTTGCAGACAGCTCGTGTAAGCCCATGGGAGGCCCGATAACTTTTAAGTTAAAAACTATTGAATGATGATCTTATGTCAATAGCCGTGTAGAAATTTCCAGAGACCTTCTAGTAAATTGATTGAAGGCATACAAATTCCTGGAATATTTAGTTAACATATCACTTTATTTTGGTAATATATATTGAGCCAATGTAACGAATTTTGAATTATTAAATGCAGCGTACTTATAATGAAAGACTAATTTTTAAAAATCGGTTACTCTCAAATAAAGTAATGTATTTTACTAAATTAGACGTAAAGTTAGGTTAGGGAAAAAGTGGACTTTAAGGCAAGGAAATATATATGGTTCAGATTTAGAGTTTAGAGTTAGGTTTAGGGTTCTTGACTTTCTTTTACGGAAGGCCTTGTCAATGGTAATGAAGACATCTAAATATCAAATGTCGCCAAATTCTTAGAAAAAATGATCCATAAATGTTATATTCACCGTCATTGCAAGTTTTTTTCAGTGCAAATATTCACCTGTAGTATGGAACAGCATCTTATATTTACTAAACAATTCAAAAAGAAACTCTATACTTATAACATACATCATACAAAAAGATACTCTATACTATACTGAAACACATGAATGATGTCGATAGTTTAAATGCAAGCACGCTATTTATTTTCTACACAACATTTAACACAGAAAGTCACAAGCATGTTTCCAGGCATGAAGCAGTGTAAGAATCATTAATTGAGGATGCTAATAATAAATCTTTAATGTGTTAAATTGCTTGACATGTCTTTTTGTAACAAATTAAGTGCTGCTATATAGACTTAACATATTGAGGTTATTTTAAAAGTGCTTTTTGCCCTTATATTATACACTTACGTGTCTAATGCTTCCTATAGTTTATATAGTACCAAACCAAACGATGTATGGATGTATAGATTATGCATAATTAACCAGAAATTAATCAATGTAGCAACGTTATAGTTGCAGATGAACCCAAAAGCATTCTCGTTTCCGCGTGTATAGTAGAATTAAACCAAAAACAAGAGTAACATTCGTATTTTATTGAAATTGTTTTAAAGTTGTCTCTTAAACTGAATTTAATAGCAATTTTAAGGTTTCTTTATTCTTCCATTTTTTTTTATATTTTGCTACTTTGAAGCATTACCAAACAGTTTTATAAAACACATAGATGAAAATAAATGAATGATAAAAAAACAAAGTATACTCGTAAACCTTTGCTTAAATTGAGATTGGAACGCCAATCTAAAGCTTTTCAAAGTACAATACATATCAGTTTTTTAATATAAAGTGTTACCACCTCATTAATGTTTCCACGTTATTCCACATCTATCAAACCATGAGCCCATTTTTGCTCGTTATTGTACGTTGTTCAATTTGTCTCTATAGCTGACATAACACGATGCATCGTTGATTTACAGCATTTAATGTGTAAGGGGCTTTAATTGTTGATGGTTTTAATAAATATTTAATGTGCTTAATTGCTTGGCGTGCCTTTGTTAGACTCAACTAATCCTCCCTGAATAAAACATGTAGGAGCGTTAAGCGTTGCCAACCCTCCGGTTTTTAATTAATCAACATGCAATTAAAGGAATAAGAATTCAATATTAAAGAAAGGTCATCATGATTTAATCATGCATACAGTGACAGATCTTTAATACATACGTCTCCGTATATTTTGGGTTTAAAACTTGAAACTGAGTAATTTTAAAGAACAAGGGATTGCACATCATCCCCATTCTGAAATTTCACTTTTTCCAAAAAAGATATAAACATAATCATACCATTAGTACCACTATAATCAACACGCGTCAGTTGATTTATCACAGTTCAGTATGTGTTTCCACTGCAGATGAATAGTTCATTAAGGACACCATATCTTTTCAGTACGTACTTTAATATAAATAGACACAGGATAATTTTCTGTCATTCAATATAAAGCTTAAGGACTGACAACAAATCTTTATCAATATCAATAAGTTAAAGATTGTATATACGAAAGCACTTATCACACAAGAGGATATAACGAGTCATTTTGTCTCCTTTGTTTCAAAGTACGTCAGTTTCGTTTTTCCTCTATATCATTCGCACGTCTTATTGAATTTGAACTCGTGGGATTCTCAGTTTTCTTTATCTTTATTCCAAATGCACATACTCTTGTCTGTCGTGTCAGGATATCTCCGTTTTGTCATCTTTGTGTAATTTCAGAAATTACCTCAGTAGGGAATCATTTTCATTACTGATTTAGTACACTATTTTTGAGTCTGTTTTTTACACACAGCATATTTATTGCGCTTTTCTGATATCTATATCACATATGATCGCAATTTTTTATATGCTATCTCCAATTGGCTAGAGATGTATTTTAACTATATGCACTAATGATCTCTCAATAATACTTATGATATATACAATTCAAAAGCAAAATAAATGTTAATAAACTACAAGTTAGAGTATTATTTTAAGACCATTTTTTAAATTTTTATCAATTTTGAAACTTGATAAGTATACTCTTCATTGACAAAGAACCATCTTAAAAACCAAGCAGAAATATTTTTTTATGTTTCGTCAATGTCTGCTATGAATATGATAGTTAATAATATGTGAACCGCCGCTGCAAAAGCATGCAGTTGTCGTCTCCTACATGTAGCTCACTGCAGCATATCTGATGTATACTGGTTGTATAAATCAGATATTTAACAATGAGCAACATATTCGGGCCGACAACTGCTTGCTTTTGCAGGGGCGGTCTAAATATCAAAAGCAGAGAACTGACTCCATTTTATGGCGATACTTATCCCTCTGAGCTTAAATGAGCTTTGACTTAATGTTATAGACAATATCAGACGACAGCATTAGTCCCTCAACAGATGGTTTACTTTGCATCTAATACCCTAGTAAGACCCATTATTTATGTCTTCTTTATTATAGTCTCGCCATATAGTCATATCATGTTGATTTCCGGAATTACATGAGGCTGGTTAAAAAAAGACATAATCTATAATGCCCCGATCATGTTTGATAATAAAATCTAGTAAAAGACTTACTTACAGTTAGTTAACCCGACACGAAACTTACACCCTGCAGGTATGGGTAAAGTTACTGATATTTACAACTTACACAACAGGTTTGTCGTATAAGACAATTAACTCTAACATTATGTCTTAGACGAATCAAGTTCGATAAAATGAATGTCTTATCCAGGACATTGAAGTGTTTTACGTGTCTGTCCAATGGATATTTTTGAGCAAGAAATGAATCTGACATGGTCATAAAATCTCAAAGTTTTCATATTACCATGATTACTTGATCACAAAATAGCGTCTTGAATTCGACCTACATATGGAACAAGCATTTAGGACTCCAGGTTCATCCATACTTTATTTCCTCATTTTGCCTAATACCAAAAGAATATCATATTGCTCATCTATTTTCACACTTGGTAATTTGTGGTAGACTTTTATTTTAAAGAAATAAATATCGAGGTAATCTCACTTTATGCTACAATTGAGAAATCACGTCTGTAGTAGTTAAAAGACAAATTAAAAGTGCAGTAATTGTTTTGCTATCATGGATAGATTATTTGTGCGTTAAATATAGGCATAGCATTAAACTTAAGATTTTTGAGAAAAGTGCTTTAAACTTACTATGTATATGGATTAAAAAACAATATAACTTTTGATACTTTTTAATGTTTAGTAACCACGTACCGTATATAATTCAATGTCAATGTCTGCATCATACCATGAGATCAGTTTCTAGGAAATGAAGTCAATTCAATCTGATGTCAATTATTGGTATACCCATACCAATTATAATTCATCTTGAATCATCATATTTATCTAAAAACCCTGTAGGATTCAGACTTGTTTACATTTGAATAGCCTTACATTTTTCTAAATATGTTTATATAATATAAACAGTGTACACAATACCATGTTGAATACACTACAGTCAAACTCGTGATTTTTATTTGCCCTTCCAAAAAATGCAGACCGGATTTCCGTACGCATTCTTTCTGTGTATAATATTAAAAGATTTCACGTCTCAGTAGATGATCGATGTTCTCTGTGTATGTCAGAATTTAAGTGCCTTTTGTGCATTATTAAAAGCAGAATTTAAAAATATGTATTTTTGATAGATCAAAAAGTACTCTTTAGAATGGCGACGCATATCTGTTCTTAACTTTACGTTGAGTTAGTTATGGTTAAGAACTCATTAAATCAACAATAATGTTGTTATAATCAGTGTATAGTTTCTTTTTACAAACGACCACTTTAAGATCCACTTACATAAATAAGTGACTGCCGAATATTTAGAATTACATTTTTTAAATACTTTCAGATGAAAAGAAATTAAAAAAGAGGAAAATATTTCTCGTTATAATCATATCTAATCCAAGTTATCTATATTCACTCTCCTCAAGTCATTTGAATTTCAAATTTCGTGTTGTTCCCAAATATTTCAGAACCAAATATTTATCCTACCGTTTGTAATACGTAAGTCTTTCATATTTTATTAAATTAATCCCCACCGGCGTCTAATGCCATGTATTAAGAAAAGAAAGAGTGATTTTCATTACCTAAATTTCAACCCTGGATAGTGTACACGCTTCAATACGTTTCCAGAAAAGTGTAAAGGAATTAGTAAACCTTTAGGGTCGATCCTCATCTAAAGTATGTTTCTTTTTCATTTCGTAAGCGTAGCCTCGGGGATGAATATCACGGTGATTTTACTATAGCATCTCTATTTATATATTCAACTAGAAGAATATGGGTCAAGCATTCCAATCGACTTCATTATATTCATCATTTTTCTTACGTACACCGGACAATTTTAAACATTAATTATCGGTGTGATGCTTCCAGAAGCTGTTATGCTTAGAAACATTCAGGTAAAGGTACCGATTGACGTTATTAAAGATTAAAGTTTTAAAAAACCTGTCAAAGTCATGCAAAATAAATTTGGCCTTACTAACTCTTCAATTCTAAATTAATGAACTTAAAATTCGAGGAATCTGAATTACATATTGTTTAATGGCCATGATGATTTAATTTTAAATTGGCAGATCTTAAATACGATTCAAGACATATTTTGTTTGTTGTGTATGCAATCATTATAGTCTTGTGGACACATAACTTAAAGCTTGGAGTCCATTTGATAATAGACACATCTCACACCTGATACGCCACAACATTATGAGTAGAAATTCTTAAAGCAATTACAATAAATCTCGTTGCGCATTGTTCTGAAGTATTGAGGGAAGAAATGCACTTGTTTTGAGTTAAGACTAGACTGTGCTCCGTTTAAGAAGTAGGTCAAATGTTATGGACAGGAAACGGATGGTGCTTTCTCTCATGCTTAAATGGCATTTAAATGCCATTTAATTATCGTTCCTATTCCAAAAATCTATTGATATCTCAAATCATAAATCGACTGATTACTTCAGATACGTTCTAATAAAGTATGTTTCTTTTCATTTTCTAATAAACCGTGAACCTCTCCTTTATGGAAATGATGTTTGATAAACCGCAACGGTATTTGATGAAATTGATTTTAACTTTAGAAATCTCTGCTTTTAATTTAGGGTAATGCGTTTAATCAACAATCTGCCCACTGCAAATATTCTCCAATTTTTTTTTTTCATTTATTCATTTGAAATTGTTGAAATGCCTCAATATCAGTGCCGTGTTTATACTATACATTTGACAGATTGTCATTTTGGTCTCTGCCTTTGACTGATTCCTGGCAAAAATTGTGTTGTCACTCTTATAATCAAATAGATATTAAAGCGCACAGAGATACATGTATTTGTTGACTGTCTGTAGAAATAGTTATAACTCTTATTAAATGGTGACGATGTTAAAAAGAATAAGAATAAAGCAGGATATATTACGTTTGATATATGTATTGTTTCAGATAGTTTATGCTTCATCTCGTGGTGACTTAAAGGAAAATAACAAATTTCTTCAAAAATAAAAACACATTATACGTCTGCCAACTTATAAGTAGGGACTGTAGGGTATACCTCTTGTCCCCGTTCTTTCGTTCAATCTTTGTCCTGCATTTTGATGCTTCAATATTAGTTTTAAATAAGGTTTAAATACCATTAACCTAGAAAAGTCAAAAGTCAATTGTATTCTTGAATGCAGCAAAATGGAATATGCATATTTTGTAGTCTACATATTAAACTCTTCGGTCATGTCTTTGATAGACTTGTTTTAAGTCTTATTTAAAGCAAATTGAGTATTGTTAGGTATATAAGTCCTATTGTATCTGCAACATATGGAAAAGGGGTTTCATGGATATACTTGATGTAAGACTACGGCTTTGCTCTAGCTCTGCTTAATAAGTAGGTTAAATACTTGGTAGGATGCAGCGGTTAGTTAATATACTCTCAAGTGCTTAAATGAGATTTTAATATCCATTACATTATTACCTGCATTGCTGTGTAGATTAAGATTTTCCTAGTGCTTTCTGTTCACTACAACCTTTTAACCAATATCAATATATTGAATCGAATTATTATATAGTTAGATGATTTCAGACTAAACACCTAAAAGCCTTACTCATTTTAACAACCAGTCTACGATCAATCCCCCATTCCACAATTTATGTAATGTATGATGTGTTTGTGAAAACGTGGTTGACAATACTGCAATCAAATTAAAGGCGAAAATCACTGTACCCTAGTAAACCCTCTTGTACTTTTAGATATTAATGTTCAAAGAAGCCACATATATTTACTGGTGTTGACACTTGGCCTTTTTACATATATTTAGTATTTATGTCTATTTTCACTGTTTTAAGTTCAGCCCTCTGAAACTCTTAAATTATTGTAAACATAATAAGAGATAAATATGTGGTTTAATGTGAACTTGGTACTTTTACGGACAATTTACAGTTTCCAATATCGTAAATATCCCCGAATTTTAAACACCGTAATTCCTAACAATGGACTTTGTTATTGTTGTTAATGCAACGGTCCTCTATCATGAGCACGTTCAATATAAGTTTTGCCTACCACTATAATCAACACGCGTCAGTTGATTTATCACAGTCCACTGTGTGTTTTCGCTACATAGTAACCCTGAATTAAACCAATCTCAAGCCAATCTGTGAAAAAAATTTAAAGAAGCTGATTTCATCTGATTTGAGTGGGTAAGGGTGTCAACATTTACCAAATAAAAGTGAGCTAGGGTGGGGGATGGGGAAAGTGCGTTTCGGAGGGGTCAAAGGTCATTGACCTCAAATATCGTTTGAAGTGTATCGTGTTGGGTGTCAAATGAAAGGAAATTTAATTTTAAACAAAGTTAGTGACATTCGTTTTTCCATATCATGCTTCTGAAAAACGCTAAATTAAATTAAAGAGTATAAAGCACTGTTAAGTGCGGTATTTCACAGGCTTTCTCAATATAAATCTAGCCAACATGATAGTGCTATGTAGCCATATGTCGAAATAATGGCGTTCGTGCAATTTTCGTGTTAAAAGCAATTTCTCAACTGATTTTAGTACTTTTAAGGGTCAAAACTGACATGAACCATGATTCCACTTTTATCAAGAACTTTTAGACCTTCAAATCCAAGATGGCCGCCATTATACAAATTCATCCTAAAATGCATTAATTTTTGGATTTGTTGACATGTTACTGGGATGATTATCATTGTAAACTGTCATAATGATTAACAAAGCCAGTATAGGCAGTTTTAATTTGTTCTTTATATTTATCTCACTCCAAATTATGCCACATGCATACTAAAATTCAAAATGGCCGCCAAGGTGGCAGTCAAAATAGTCAATCTTCATTAAAATCGACCTAAAAAGCTTTTAAAATGCTTCATATCACAACCAGTCAACACGAAATAACATTTAAGTATACAACGAGATTTTTTGGCCCATAAGTGTATTGTTAGCTTGTATCAAATCCAATATAATGCCTGTACTAAGATTCAAAATGCCTGCCAAAATACGATTTTAGACGCGAAAATGGGTTGAAATGACTTTGAAACTGTATCAAAAACACAAAATATTCAAAGTAATCAACCAGAGGCATGTTCCAGACAGGATAAGAGTGTGAGCATGTTTAAAATCCGATATGGAGCCTGTTTTGAGATCCAAAATGGCTGCCAAAATACAATTTTAGGCACGAAAATGGGTTAAAAGTGACTTAAAAACTGTATCAAAAACACCAACTATTCAAAATAATCAATAGAAAATGGCTTTAAGAGTAACTTGAGGACCATTCTATCCACGATAAGGGAGTAAGCACGTTTCAAATCCAGAATGAAGCCTGTTTTGAGATCCAAAATAGCCGCCAAAATGGTTTAAGTGAGTTAAAAATGTATCAAATGCACAAAATGTTCAAAATAATCGATTGAAAACGGCTTCGAGCATTGTTGAGGGTAACAATAAGCTCATTTCTTCCCAAATTAGATTGTTAGAATGTTTCAAATCAAATATGGAACCTTTTCGATTATCTGAAATGGCTACAAATATTCGACTTAGGCACAAAATGGGTTAAAGTGACTTTGAAACGATATTGAAAACACCAAATGTGCAAAATAACTGATGGGAGATGGCTTTCATGGTACCAATATATAATCATTTCTTCCAAAATAAAGGTGTTATAGCATACTTCATGTTCTTCATGGAGCCTATTTCCAAACTGGGCAACAAAATGCAATTTTTATGCACGAAAATGGGTTTAAGTGAGTTTGAAACTGTATCACAAACACCAAATGTTCAAACTTACAGATGGAAAATGGCTTTAAGGGTAACAATATGACCATTTCTGTCTAAATAAGGGTGTAACAATGCTTCATATTCATTATGAAGCCTGTTCTGAGATCCAAAATGACCGCCCAACTGCAATTTTATGCACAAAACCGGGTTTAAGCGTGTTTTAAATTGTATTAAATACACCAAATGTTCAAAATAACCAACAAAAAATTACTTTGAGGTAACAATATGAAAATTTCTTCCCAAATAAGGGTGTTAGCATGCTTCATATTCATTATGGAGTCTGTATTGAGATCAATACTGGCTGCCAAAATACATTTTTATGCACAAAAATGGGTCAAGTGAGTTTGAAACTGTACCAGAAACACCAAATGTTTAAATTAACCGATATGGAAAATGGCTTTGGGGGTAACAACATGAACATTTCTTAACAAAATGAGGGACGTTAGCATGCTTCATGTTCATCATGGAGCCTGTAATTAGATCCAAAATGGTCATCAAAGTACCATTTTTATGCACAAAATGGGTTCATTTAAGTTTGAAACTGTATTAAAACACCAAATGTTCTAAATAATCATTGGAAAATGGCGGTGAGAGTAACGATGGGAGTATTTGTATCCAAATAAAGGTTGTTAGCATGTTTCAAATCCAATATTTATAATGTTTCAACGTCGATCATATCTATTTCGGTACATAAAATTGCATTTTAGTGGCCATTTTGAATCTCAGTACAATCTCCATAACTGATTTTAAACATGCTAACAACATTATAATATGGGAAGAAATATTCGTAGTCCATCAAAGTCATTTACCATATACGGTATTATTTTGTACATTTGGTGTTTTTTGATATCGTTTCAGAGACACATTTTTGTGCCTAAAATCGTATTAAGTATTTCATCGGCCATTTTGGATCTCAGAACAAGATCCATATGGATTTGATACATCCTTACACACTTATTTGGAAATAAATATTCTTATTGTTACCCTAAAAGCCTTTTTCCATTGATTATTTTGAAAAAATTGTGTTTTTGATAAAGTTTCAAAGTCGCTTTTACCCATTTTTGAGCCTTAAAAGATATTTTGGCGGCCATTTTGGCTCTCGGTACAGCCTCAATTTTGGGTTTGAAACATGCT
>JXSR01S074939.1:36033-51417 GCA_000969725.1 Ophiothrix spiculata | reverse complement strand
ACTCTTGTTTGTTGCATATTGTAGAAAAAACAAAAGTAAATTATTACAATAACATTTTCTTTAAATTTGTTTCTAAATATGAATTTACACTTTCATTCATGACAAGGTTTCTTCCAAGTGACCTAATATTTGGCTACTCACTAAACATCTCTATTATCAAAATATATTATTAAACACAAAAAGAGAATAGAGAGAAGAGGAGATCATTAGAATGATAACAATACAAAGTATATCTTTGTTTGAATTCACTGAAAAAATAACTGCATTTTTACGGTTAAACCCCGTAAAGACAATACACCGGTTGTGAAGTAAATTTTACGGCAAGTTTCCGTATTTTGAAGTCGTCGCAGTTTTTTATCGGGAATATCTCGTCCAATATTTTTCAAGTAGTGTTGTCATAGAAATTGATTGAGATCAGAAATATAGTTCTCTGTTTCTTTGCTTCAAATCATCAAAATTCGTAAATATTTACGTAAACGGTGAATTTAATCTATTTATTGATCGATAAGTATATATTTAAAATTCCCCTTTCACTCACCACCAGTCAGTGTGGTTCAATCGGTTAGCGATCAAGATATCAATGGATCTGCTTATACACGGTACAATGTGTAACTTCAAAATCAGGCCATAACAATGAAAGACTGTTGAATGCAGACATTTTACTGACTGTATTAAATTTTACGGGAAAAATTACAGTAAAATGTTATTTTCCCGTAAAATTTACGGAAAATATTTTTCAGTGTTGGCAAAGAAAATGCATAGACGTAGGAATAGGAATATATTACTTTGAAAAGTACACGAAGAAAGTGTTTAATCTTGTGTTATTGGTAATATTAATTTTAGTCCTGTCAAGGTTAATGTTCTTGTTTTGTTTTCTACGTAGTTCTTCTTGTATTTAAGATCTTCTCGTTGTAATTACATCAATATTAAGAAATATTGAAAGAAATATCAATTTTGATTTTTATCATTTCATTTTTTACAGCATTTCTTAGGCTTTAATTTGACACCTTACATGAGGAAATTGATGCAAGGCGATCAAATTTTACAACATAAATTCTGCTGGAAATTCTTTTTATTTTTTGTTATGTTTTGCTGCCTTTTTTTACCAGTTTCTTGAAAAGTGTTCTGTCGCAAAGTCGCATCACCCATTGTTTCTAAAGGGCTATTTTGGTACAACCTTCTCCTACTTCTAAAACAATGAGCAGAACTACCTGGTATATTCGTCTAGTTTTCATCAGCAAATAAGTTAAAAAATAAGATGTACTAAGAAATCAAATAATAAAGGTTGTTCGAAATTGCAGCCTACGCATCGTTTAGAATCATCCTGGTAAGTTTTCACCACGTTCTTAATTATGTCTAGACACACGTGCGTTGACTGAATTCAAATCTAGTTGTTGAAAGCCTGTAGGAATGATCCTTGGCGGTATATGACATTATCAAAACCCTTTAAGATGTCACATACCCAGCGGCGTAGCGAGGGTGTCTGGCGCCCGGGGCAAGAATTGAAACTGGCGCCCCCCCCCCCGAAAAAAAAATCCAACAGCTTTGGAAAAACTCCTGTTTTTTGGCTACAATTGGTAATTTGTGCTAAAATTTGCCTAATTTTTTTGGCGTTTTTTGCAGTTACATTTACTAATTTAAGCTAAAAAGTACCGAAATCTTAAGGGCGCGCGGAGCGCGCAAAAAAATAAGACACAAATTTGCTAATTTCAGCAGTATGTCCCCTGTTGTCGGTCCAATTATTTTTCATGTAGGGGCGATTTGGCGCCCCCCTAGAGGTGGCGCCCGGGGCAACTTGCCCCCCTTGCCCCTCCCTAGCTACGCCGCTCCATATACCGCCATCCGCGTTACCCAAAACCCTATTTTTGTAAATCGATGAGCGATTTTTTGAATTTTTACATTTCATGAAAAAATCGCTATCCCGCAGTCTTAAGCAACTGAATCTCTGAGAAAACCTTAATAATTTATGTACTTGGATTTGCTTGAAACATTTAGCATTCTGTTTTTGATGGTATACCAAATTGAAATCTTAAATTATATCAAAAACAAAAGAATACACTGAAAGTATCTGCTGTCAATTTTATTTCAATACACATTAATGGTTCGAGGGGCTTTTAATGTGCTCTATCTTTCATCCACAAAGACGGCGATGTTGTACGCGCAATTCCCTCTGAGATTCGAAGAATCAAACTGTAATGTTACCCTCTGATGCTTTTCGCACCAATAACTAATATGTGTCCCGTTCGGCAAAAGGATGCAGTTGTCGACTCCTACATCGTGCTCATTGTAACATACCTTGCGTATACTTTTAAGTATACATCAGATAAGCTGGTATACATCAGTCATGCTACAATATGCACATATTTATCAAACCATATCATATAAAAATATACATAAAATTTTGGTAATATTTATAGCTAGCTTCGTACATCTTTCAACGTAGACAGAACAGACTTCGTAATATGTACTATACATCATGATATTTTCTAAGTATGATCACATACCCTTGTTAGACAAATAAACAAAAATTTCCCGTCATTTTTGAGAAAATCACATGCACACTACATAAAAAGACATCAATCTTTCATCATGTACCCATCATTATGGATTAAATCCGGACAGCTTTAAACTATGTTTTCTCATTGCTGTATTACTGTATCTAGCCTATACGCAATAAGACCATTAACTTCTTGCCTAAGAGAAATTCTTGGTATCCAACCACCAGACCATTATGCATGTAGACAAATTTAACATAAATGACTGCAATAACTGCATATCCGGAGACTTCTCGGATAGAATTTCAGGTATAATAATAGTTAACTTAATATAACATGTTATCTACACTCTAAAAAAAATTAAATTTAAAAAGAGTAAAATTTAACTCAATACGGTATTTAAAAGGTGATCACCTCGTTTTTGAGTAACTCTTACTCAACCACAATTGGGTAAGAAAATACCAAACACATTGATTTAAAATTGACTCTTTCTTGGTGTAAAATCTAAACGTATCCATAGAGTTAAAAAGGTGATCACCTTATTTCTAGAGTTAAATTTAAATCCAATAATAGAGTTAAAAAGGATTTTGGAGTTACATTTAAACCTTTTAATAGAGTTAAAAAGGTGATCACCTCGTTTTGGAGTTAAATTTAAACCTTTTAATGGGTTAAAAAGGGGATCACCTCATTTTGGAGTTAAATTTAAACCGTTAATAGAGTTAAAAAGGTGATCACTTCGTTTTTGGAGTTAAATTTAAACCTTTTTTTGGAGTTAAATTTAAACCTTTTAATGAGTTAAAAAGGGGATCACCTCATTTTGGAGTTAAATTTAAACCGTTAATGGAGTTAAAAAGGTGATCACCTCGTTTTTGGAGTTAAATTTAAACCGTAAATGGAGTTAAAAAGGTGATTACCTCGTTTTTGGAGTTAAATTTAAACCTTTTAATGGAGTTGAAAAGGTGATCACCTCGTTTTTGGAGTTAAATTTAAACCTTTTAATGGAGTTGAAAAGGTGATCACCTCGTTTTTGGAGTTAAATTTAAACCTCTTAATGGAGTTGAAATGGGTTTCACCTCGTTTGTGGATTTATAACCAATAATGGAGTTAGTGGAGTGGGGATTTGCGGAGTTCGAAGAAAAATTTCCAGTGTATACATGTTTGTTGAATCTGTCGTTGTCATGTTTGAATTGATTTTTGTTTTACAGCTATACGGCTGGCCTAATTGAGGAGACACTTCCAGCACTCACCAGTCAGAAGAACTTGCGCTCCCTCCCGCCCCTCGAATGACCTAATCTACAGGAAATGGTCAAATTTCCACCCTAAAAATCGATTGTTCAGATTGTGTACCAACCTGGTCTCCAATCTCCAAAAGTTTTAAGTTAAGCTTAACTGTATTGCTGTAACACCCACATGGTCAGGTACCGTACAGCTGTACAACGAAATCAATTCAAACATGACAACGATAGATTCAACAAACTTGTACGCTGTCACTGAAAACAAGTTGAACAACTTACTTACCCGTAAATTTTCCTTCGAACTCCGAAAATACCCACCCACTAACTTCCCCTGTACGAAAGTGTCCGCCATGATTCACCATGGTCATGCACGAGTACGCTGGTTCCCCGCGCCTTTGGTTTTCACAATCACCACATGCACGGAATGAGCCGATATAAGCGCCAAGATCGAGGGAACCAGCGTAATGCACGAGGCGCTGGATATGCACGTTTCAACAAGTTTAACTCAAGTGTTGATTTATTATTTACTACACAGACCTGTTAAAAGCGTAAAATTACCTTCAAATGAGTAAAAACAAATCAACTTTTGAGTTAAATAGGAAAATCGGTATCAGATGGGCGTTGTTCAGTTTTTACTCAAGTGAAGAGGTAACAGAAAATGGAACTTTTACTCTGTTGATGAGTGAATATTAACTCAACTTTTAACTCAACCCATTTTACTCCGTACCCGTTTACGACTTATTTTTTGCTGTGTATGTTAACATAAGACAATATATGGTAATAGTTAAAGAAAATGGGGCATAATTTAAAATAAATGATTGCAATAATTGCATATCCGGAGACTTCTCCGATAGAATTTCAGGTATAATAATAGTTAACTTAATATACTTAGACAATATATGGTAATAGTTAAAGAAAATGGGGCATAATTTAAAATAAATTACTGCAATAATTGCATATCCGTAGACTTCTCAGATAGAATTTCAGGTATAATAATAGTTAACTTAATATACTAAGACAAAATATGATAATAGTTAAAGAAAATGAGGCAAAATAGATGGTACTAGTCATTTAACATGTTTAAGTTCCATTTACAAGAAAGAAATTAAATATCTAGTTCGGTTCTATGTTTCCGTACATGTAGCTCAAACCCTGTTGAAAATACACATAATGCAAATGATTACATTGTTTATATCTTTATCAAACTTTATCATGTTTATTGCTAGCATGACTAGTTTCTATGTAGTACATACCAAACTTTATAAGGTCGGTGTTTTTGAATCAATCATGTTCAGAATTTAAGATACTCTTTGTTCTAACTTAACTTAACTGTTTTAGTGCAATATGGTATGAATTTGATTGAGAACCAGGGCATCATTTTCAAACGTATAAGAAGACTGTGTCCTATCAAGAAATTGTCCTTATCCCTTATTCCCACATCTAACTGTGAGCCCCATTAATTTACTCGATATTTTACATGTTGTTCATACGTCTATCGCCAAACAGGACACGTTGCATCCATGATTCATTGCATGTAATATGTTAGGGGCTTTAATTGTTGATAGTTTTAATAAATATTTAATGTGTTTTAATAACATGACGTGCCTTGTTTAGAATAAACTGTTAAACTGAGTAAACGCTTCAATCAGGACAAAACATCAAGGCCTTAAGCGTTGCCAACCCTTCGGGTTTGAATTAATCAACTTGCAATTAGTGGAATCCGAATTGAATAATGCTGAACGGTAATGGGGATTCTGTAGTGACAGATTTTAAATCCGATAAGATACGACCATGCCTTTTTGTTAAACTTTTTTTCGAATTTAAACATTTTTAAAAAGTAGATTAATGTTTGTTGTTTCGAACAATTAATCCTAATAGACTATTTGAAATATAAGAATAAGTAGAAAAAGGTAAGTCACAGATATACAAAAGGTATTAAATCTTTAGAACAAAATGATTTATATATGTCAGTACTCATTTCTATTTAATTACTCAACCCAAAATTTTAGAATGTTATTCAGAAATAAACCCTTTAAATTCCATTTTACAAACTTACAATTTCTAGGTGTAGTGGCTTAAAGTTGTGATTGTATGGGTCACTTTGTCATCGATAATAAACATGTTCACGTGAACATGGCGAACAGTGGTATACTTTAGGACCATTCAATTCATGAATTTACGGAGTTTTACACCACAAATCAACAATGATTCATCCATATCTTTATTATGTTTATTGTTTAATGATGAAAACACTCTATAAATCATGTTCAATAGCGACAGAAGAATATATACAAATTATGTATATTAATGTTTCCAGTTTTACAGAATGTTTTCGTCACTAAATTTATCGCCAAATACTATAATTTTGTTAATAATTAAATTTCTCCGTTCGCGGTTTTTTTTGGAGAATGACGCTTTTGCTATGGTGGTTTGCGTGAAAGTCGCACGTATTTACAGCGTGTGATTGGCCTAATTCCAGTGCTTGTGAAGCGCCGACGATCGCGTGCGTTACGCTCGAGTTAAACGATGTAGTACGCAGGGAAATTTAATAAATGAAAACACTATAGTTTGGGCATGTTTGATGTTTTGTCATTTGCAGCTGATGCTTTTGTGTGTACACAAAGAAAAAAAAAGAAGAACGCGTCGTCTTAGGTGCACCGCGCAAACGCACTCCCTTGAAATCTATGCCGAGCGAGAAGTATTTCTTAATACTAACTTTGGGTTGATCGACGCGTATCAAATACAGTCAATTGTTGAACTTACATTGATGTGAATTGAAATTGAAACTCATTTAAATCCATGACTAGAGTATTAACGCAATACCCTGTTGCTCATTATGACCTATCGGTGATTCTGAGAAATATTTTATCCTATTGAACGGTCTTCTTATATATTTCTAGGATACTATTGGGCAGGACCATTTGTAGTCTTTAGATTTTCAGGGCAACAAAGCACATGCAAGTACAGATGCAACAATAAAACCTGTAAAACAAATCCAGATGCAAAGATCAAGTTGTTCACAATTGCAGCCTCTATACTGTTTACAATCACCTTGGTAAGTTTTCACCATGCTCTTCATTATGTCTAGACACATGCGTTGACTGAATTCAAATCTAGCTGTTGACAGCCTGTGACTACAATGCATGCAGGGTAATATATGCACATGCAAATATATAGAATACAATATTGCATTGCCGTATCCATCTACATGAATTTCCAATAATTATCCACTTTTACTGCGTACTACTTTGTCAAAGACGTATAATTAGCCATGATGCAAATGCTTAGATAAATATTCCTTTCATGTTTATACTGCCCTTCCATGCCAAAACCAGACAACTGACATTTTTGTCAAAATTGAGTTATGGCATGTAGGTGACTTCCTGCATCAAGTTACACGTGTGAAACTTAAAATTAAACCCTAATTAAGCCCCATTGTCTAGTAATTAGTATGTCATATCAGTATAACTCAATGAACTGGGTAGAATTTCAATGACAAAACAGAACCAGGACAACAGAAAAGCAACACATCCTATTCACATCATGTATTGAGCATGCCTGGGAAATCAATAAGCAATAATAAATCAATAATCAACATTAAAGTTTGTTTTGGGTCTGAAATATTGTGGGATCACAAATGACGACATTAGGACACTTAATACAGCTTTGTGCTTTGTCTGCCGTTCATGCTAAACTCCTACATTGCCTAAAAATTCCATGACAAAACCAGATAACTGACATTTTTAACCAAAATAGGTTCTACTCAGACATGCACTTATATTTTGATCTTAATATTTCAGATTCTAGCTCAAAAACACTAACATGAAATTATCAGCCATCGATACAGCTACAAAATTCATTTTTGTGCTATGTCCGGCATTGATCATGAACTCCCACATAATGACATTTCTTAAAATTCCATGACAAAACCAGATAACGAACATTTTGAACGAACAAAACAACCAAAATACCGAGATTTTGGACCAAAACAGGTACCTCCCAGGAAGGCACTTTTATCCCTTATTTTGATCTGTACATATCAAATTCTGAGCCAAAAACACTTTTGAGGTCCAAATGAAAAACACGTTTCTCCCTTTTTCTTAAAATCACTCAAATGTCAGTTGTCTGGTTTTGTCATGGAAGGGCAGTATAGTCAAGCCATTATTATTGATTTGAAGAAAATACGTATGCAAGTCTAGAAGTAGAAAATATTCAATGGACCTCTTGCTAAACTAGCAAAGGTTTCCAAAAAAAATGACTAAGTTAAATTGTTATGGCGTATTCAAAACCTGATTGAAATGATTTATCAGATTGGTATTTCTCATTGCAACATGTCTAGTGTTTCAAGTTTATTTTATTTCCATATAAAAACAATACATCAAAACAGCAAAC
Organism: Ophiothrix spiculata; assembly: GCA_000969725.1. Lineage (NCBI taxonomy): Eukaryota > Metazoa > Echinodermata > Ophiuroidea > Amphilepidida > Ophiotrichidae > Ophiothrix > Ophiothrix spiculata. The sequence continues at coordinate 43,295 of JXSR01S074939.1, read as the reverse complement.
AACATAAAAACCAACCATATAGAGGAGAGGGCTAGAAGGCCAATAAGGCCCGTTAAATTGCCAACCCCTTATAAACAAAATATTATATAAACACACAAGAAATATCATAACATAAATAGGAATAGCCTAGAAGAAATACAACAACGATGAGCTCAAAGGACGCGGGCAAAGTGAGATCACTAATAGAATTGTAATAGATGACGTTTGATATTAACCCTAATGTGTCTATTATCAATAGGCTAGTACTGATAGAACCTTTCATTTTAATATTATCGTACATATTCCTGAATATTCACTAGCATTTAGCACCAACTGTAAGTAAACGAAAGCTATAAAAAGATAATTTTAACTTCGTAATGTACATACAGATCCATACTTGCAAACATCTGTCAATATAGCTTTTTTACTTAGTTGATAAATTGCCTTAAGGAACATGTGGCATGAGTGCATTTTTGTCATAATAGTGCATAATCACAATATTAAATGAAAATAAAACCTAAATCAAAACCAAATAATATGAAATATGCAGAAGAGTGAATCTCCTTCCAATTTTCACCAAGTAAACGTTAATATAAGAGTACTACGAGGCTTTAATGTACCCTATATTTCTGCTAACAAGACGACGACATTCTAATCTCAACACCCTGAGATTCGTGCCTCGAGGATTAAATTGTAATGTTAACCTTCGAAATACTTCGCACCACTAACTAATTTATCAAAACACTGAGCTTTATACCTTTGTCAATGCACAAAATGTGCAGAACAGACTTCATACACACCATTATATTTTACTAGTATGATTACATAGTCTTTCATGATAGAATTTTCTGAAACGAAAATTGTTGCTAACGTGCTCATAGAATTGTTAAATAAATAAATAAATGAACACAATGCAATATCAACTTTAAAGAAAAGAAATAAAACGACGTAATTATCAAAATCGACGAAGTGAATGTTCAAAAAGAGGAAACTTTACCTTATTAAGTGAAGAAGGCAACCCGAACAGTCTCATTAGTTTATTTTAACTAAAATGGAATGTAAAAGACAAAATTACTCAGAATTAATGCAACGATATAAAAAGACATTTCCACAATGAGACTTCTAAAACATAAACTTGTCCGTTTGAATATTCGATGTACATGGATACAGAATAATTTCTTTCTTTAAAAAACATCACTCTGTAGCTGGTTTTATTATGATTCTTATCTAGGTAGTTGCTGTCTTTAATATACAAACAATTTGTAGATTTTATATCTCTGTGGATGAAAATTGTCCAAGTGTCAAAGTAAAAAATCCAACCGACAGTATTCTATTTTCGGAGTACCAACAATAATGTGTTATAATTTATATACATGTACAAGTTATCCTTGTTCATGTTGTTAGCGCTTGTATAATAATACCTTTGGGGACTTATTTTTATAATGTGACCTGTCAGTATTGATTCACGATCAGACATTTAGACTATTCCAAATATTTCTTGAGCTCAGGTTTAAAACAGCAATATTGATGACACTTGTTAGATTCTATTTTGGTTGTTAAGGCTACATTACATTAACTGTTAAGAAAAATGTGAATCAGGTATGCTTTTTAATCGTGAAAATAGAAATAGTTTCTATTGTAATTGTACGGACTTGAAAAAAGGGCGACGAGTTCTGACCAAGAAAGTATCATACCCATCAGACCATTACGTAGACAACCTTGAAATAAATGACTGCACACCCACAGACATCTATCGCAATTTTAGATTTAATAATTCTCCACATAATTCATTAAGGCAATTCACATTAACAATTGAAGCAAATGTTTACGGAGGCAAATTAGAGGATTGATGTCTTTTAAGTGCTAATCCTAAGTAGAGGTTGGCGTCTCATGTGAAATCCAATCAGGAAATGTCATCGTACTTACAACATGTGTCGCATCTCTCTATTAAGAAACATGTTGTATTATTCAATTAACATTCGCTTAGTTTTAATCTTATATAGTTAGAAATGTATTTTAATTGTAAAAACATCATTTCTCAATTTATTTGTTTTATTTGATCAAAACATACAAAAGTAAAAAAACACACCAAACACTCTCATTTTCCTCATAATACTTGAATGGCCTGCAGCACGAGCTGTGGATTGAGGAAAGATGACCGAATGACTTGTAGATATTAGGTTCTTCAATTAGACTGTGCCATGATAATATCACATAAGCTTCTAATCCTTTGTATTATCATCATCCTCACGTTTTCTTAAGCCTTTATACAAGAGGCCAAGTTCTCTTTACATTTTGTTTTTATTTATTGCAAAATTAATTTTATATCGTTTGGTCAAAATTTATTGAAATACTTATGCCAAATATGATTGGAACATTTTGTCAAAAAGACACAATCCTGCACCTCAATCATTATGATCCAGGTTAATACATTCGTGTTAAAACGTTCACCATGTGCTTACTTAGGAACATCATTTTGCTTCCACTGTCTTGAGGTAAAACATAGACGAATAGTGCTAAAATTCCGATTTGTTTTATGTGTATTCTTTATCATTTGTTTAAAAAAAAACGAATCTTTAACAAGATCCTTTTGGTCAAAAATAGAAGACAGCGTTGCAACACTTCACTCCTATAAACAATTTCTATATTAACCACATTTGTAAGTAGTGTATCGCTTGGTGCTTTGTAAGAATATATATGCGTAAAGTTCCCTCGAGAATTTACAAGAATCAAATATTAATGTCTGCCCTTTGTGACACATATCTTACTTGTTCTGGTCATCATTTTCTGCACTAGTATTCTAGTAACCTAAATCCGTCTATACAAGTGTTTTATACGAGACACAATAAGATGGTGCATATAAATCCAACACACTATCAAAAAATAATAGTAAAGTCGATCAATTTAAAAATTGACTTTTTGATATAATTTGATAATTCTCCAAATCATTATTTTGTAGGATCGTGGTGGTTAAGATTTTCTTGTACGTAGTACAACAGCTTACAACCTATTACAACATTTCATGATTTCTTTCCATTCATGCGAAAGCTATCACGCCGAATTTTCAAACTAAATATTTAGGGTGGTGTAAAAGTGTAAAGAGGATAAATATGTTCTAATCACAATCTTTCTTCAGCACAAAAATAAAAAGCTGGAATTTTTTTGCTTTGAACATCTTTTGAACTTCTGACGTCTTAGACCAGAACTCGTCCGGAAAGCGTCTGATGTGTTTAAATTTTCATTTTTGTTTCAATTTTTTTTCAAATTTTATCAAATTTTCAGTGTAGAAAATAGAATAGGATTCCTATAGGATACTTGTGCATACATCAAAATAAATTCATGTGCACAAACAATATATCAAAGATTTACTTTTCATAAAAGTGATGCCGCAAAAATTAAATATTTGAGGCTAATTTGTATTTTCCTTTTTTAAAGATTTATATGAAAATGTCTATATAACCCATCCATACGTAAAATACAAAACCATACTTTTTTAACTAATTTGAGCTATCACCAATTGCGACTTTCCGCTCATTTCATTGAAGCGCCTCATATATACTCTAAGCCACGATTGTAATAACTTCCTACGCATCGATTTGTGACACAGTTAAATTCAATCAAAACTGGTTTCAAATGGTTTTATTCGTGGTTATAAAGAGCTCATACTAATAAATCCAACTTACCGTTATCGTTGTTTTTTTCTTTAAAATGAAATGGTTTATTTTATGATAATATTTATTTTTTTGAGTCCAATAACAAATATTCACATGGAGTCTTGATCGATATTTTGTTTTTGTACGTACGTCGATACTTGAGTCTAGGATAAAGTCATGCATTTAGATGAAAAAAATGAGCATGAGATGCGGAACTGTTAGCTTTTCATAGGCAAGGGTCAAAAAATTACTGAGCAAATTAGCAAGTCATGGGAAATATCAAGTAAAGCTCACAGGGCGGTGTACTTGCAGAATAACCTTCACTACTGACATCTTAGATCACTTAACACACTTAACAAGGCTAAATGCGACAAATCAGTTTGAATTTTGCATTACCATAAAAACAGCCTGACAATGTGATGCAATTCTTCCTAAAACATCAAGAATTCCTAAAGCATTATTTTATAATGCCTTAAGAATTGGAATTTCTTAGAATATTTTCCAGGTTTACCTCCCTTTCTTTGCAGTACAACAATAGCTTGAGGGTAAAGAATTAATTGAAGTGAGCACTAACGAGGTAGGCGTTCCATCTGATGCGATTAGTGCTTCCTGAAGTATGACTACAGATAATGAAAGTAATTGACTACATAATCAACCCAAATCACTGTCGCTGTATACGATGGATTTTTTTTTCATTTTGGTGGAACCCTTTTCCGTTAAAATAAATGCTGCATTTAAATGGTATTTCTTGAATTTATATGGTAAGAATCAGTGGTGTTAGGGTTGACATTAGAATGATATACGGTGTAACATCCAATGTGGTTGGTAAAGCGTCTTGTGATTTGTTAAAATTAATGAACAATACTGCAACTCGCTTGCAAATATCTGTGAAGTACGGTATTTATTTCATCATATTTGCCAGTTAAAAAAGCTTATTTGACGGTATTTAACCTGGCAAAATGAATCCAAGTTGCCAGTTTAAATACCATATTTTTACAGATCATTTGTTTCAACATGCGATATAAGTTGAGCAAACCAATTTGCAATCAACAATGGGTGTTACGCCCATATACCATTCTAAATCCAACCCTCACAAGAGTAATTCTTCCAATGTAAAAATATACTCGTACAAGAAATGACGTTAAAATACAACATAACTTTTATTTAAATCATGGATATTTCTATCAGTTTGGTCATGTTTTTTCGGAGAAACCTTTGTATTGACATAGTGCAATATGCTGTTTCAGATAAATATATCAGATGAATAACGGCTGCAAATGTAAAAACGACAAATGAAAAATCCTTCACCTTAGATGACGCGTATGGATTATAACATACGAGTTGTCTGATGCCTTGTAGACGGCTATAAAATATGTAAATCTTATAATCAGAAATGCGCATAAGCTAACATTTTGATAGAGCACCCCGATATATTAAATACCCTAAGTTTTTATTTACTCTGATACCTGATATACGAGAACTCTGTCACAGATCAATCTCTAATCTCACCTTGTCTCAGGATTTACAAACGTTTCATTTATATTCTGATAAATACATAAAGAAACTGAAATATTAGAAATTGTTCACTCTCGATCATGCAAAAACATGCCTAAATCCTCACAGTTTTTCACTTATTCTAGTATAGGGATGCAAGCAGAAATATAATTGTTTTTTTTTTTAACTCTTTATAATCAATTAATAAAACATTTTTCTTTCAATGTCTCAAAGATTAAATTTGATAAGAAGATGCTAATTTTGTCAATAAAAACAACATTAAAACATTAAGCTGTACAGTTTTGATAATCGTTCTACCTAAATGCACAATATTTTAAGTTTATACTTCTATTTACATCATCGTAATAAAGAGTAATCTTTGCTATTTTTGGTTGGGGTTTTGTGTTTCCACCAGGCACTGATTTGGTGCCTGCGTGCATTTAATAGTATATTAGGTCTGAGGTCCTTTATATATGAAAATAAATGAAATAACAACTACATGTCTCTTTTTTTACAGTAATATAAAAATCATTTGTTGCAACTACATGAATGCAATGCTTTCACGAATTTTACGAGCAGCAAATACATATTTTTAGAGCAAAATGATTTCAGATGGTCTCTTCTTGGGATTTATTTGGTAAGGGTTTGGTTTGGATTAGTTTGCTTTGGTTTTTTCATGCATCTAGCTAACAATCGTTCATCCTATCCTTGGATAATGTGACATTACCAAGGATAACCAAGTTGAAAACTGCACAGAATTTATTTTGATGCATGTCCACAATTGTAACCGACTGAAAACTGCACAGAATTTATTTTGATACATATCCACAATTCTAACCAAGCTGAAAACTGCATAGAATTTATTTTGATGCATGTCCACAATTCTCATCAAGCTAAAAACTGCACAAAATTTATTTTGACTCATGTCCACAATTCTAGCCAAGCTGAAAACTTGCACAGAATTTATTTTGATGCATGTCCACAATTTTAACCAAGCTGAAAACTGCACAGAATCTATTTTAATACATGTCCACAATTCTAACCAAGCTGAAAACTCCTATTACAGCCTAATTTACAGAGGCACTGCGTCAATTTACCCCATGTTTTGATTTTTGTTCTTCACAGTAGAAGTTACAAATCATTACCGTATGAAAATGACCTATTGTCTGAATGAAACAGGGAAGAAATACTAAAAGAATGCGCATTAATGAACCTTGCACATTCAGGAAAAAACATCTGATTTTGAATGAAAATATGTTGCTTAAATCAACATGATATTTAAATAAATAATAATGATAAATATCAAAATGATATTAAATCACCCTATTAAACGCTACTAGTGTAAAAATGACAAGAAAAACATTTACTACCCTTGCCAATCGCATTACACAATTCATAATACGTGCAATGTTTACCTAAATACTGTTTTAAAAATTGATACACCACTCTCCAAGAAATGTAACTATTTGCCTGCTTCTCAAATGTAAATATCACACTGGTAAAAATACCCAAATCATATATCTCACAATGCGAAGAAAATGGATTTCTTGATTATAGTGATGTGATCGTGTATTCCTTTGATATACTTTGTCTAAATGTGTTAACTGTATCCTGTATTCCCAAATCTGGGAAGAAAGTCAAACAAATTTGATAGATTTGTGATATTTGAATTCCCAAATGATTTGATTGAATCAATTTTTTTCCAAATATATATCAAAACTTAACTTGAAAAATAGTAGACTAGGAGACTTGCAAGTGTTAAAATCAATCTATAATATCACTTCACATCCGTTGTCTCTTGTAGGTAATGTAGTATTTTGTTTCACTGATCATCCTTCTGTGGTTTTATGTAATTTAAGCTAGAGTGATAAAAGAATTCTGATTTTATTCTTGTTTTTTGGGTTTAAGCATAATACTTCTGATATTTGATGAAAGTTTGATTTCTAAGAATATCAGAATTGTACCCCTTATGGCACCTGGCAGAATAGAAAATAACAGTCAACTTACAAATATTACAAAAGTGTTATGCAAATCTTGTATAGAGACAGATAACATGAACATGTACATATGGTCATCCTTTTTAATGTGGGCACCCATAAAAGGTGGATTTGTTACATTGAGAATGATTTATGCATA
>JXSR01S074936.1:73785-86352 GCA_000969725.1 Ophiothrix spiculata | reverse complement strand
GCATTATGGGACATACGAAAGTACATGATCGTGTCGGTTAGCTCGAAGCCTGGTATTTTATAACGGTAAGTTTTTGTGTGTAAATTACACATTTTCGAACCATTTTCTATAATGTAAATGCGGCACCAAAGATCATTTTGGTATAGAAAAGAAATTGTTGAGTCGCCACATTTTTCTGTTTTTCAATCATGATTCATGTAAAATGGAAAACTCGTACGTGGTCAGGTTCAATACAAAATGATACACCATTGCGTGTCCCTCCTGAGAGGGACACGAGTCGGGTCTATATAATATTAATATGTTTATGATATTGTTTTGATAATGTTACTGTTTCAAAAATATTAGTTGTTTCTATGTTTGTTCAAATTGTTGTCAAAATCTCTTACCATCTGCCGGTTGCTGGAAGTTCACGTACGCGTAGCCCAACGATCGACGGGTTATCATGTCACGGCAAACCCGAATTGATAAAATTGGGCCGGCAGAAGAGAATTTCTCAAACAGCATAGCTTCTGTAACATCATTGTGAAGATCTCCGACATACAAGGATGCCATTGGGTAGTTTGGACCTGCAGGATGGTTCATGATGACTTCGTTGGATTATTTCGCAATTCTGCAACGTGAACGTGAACACTTCAATATGGTAGCTTACGTTGGTTCGTAGTGTGTCAGAAAATGTTGCTTTTCTTGATCGTTTCAAAAAAATAAACCGATTTTTTTGGATTTTTAAAAACTTTTGTAATTTTTTTGTATTTTTTTAGAATTAATTTAACACAAAAAGTGTTTAAAACGGCGTGTGACGAAGTTTTGAAAAGGCAACGACACAACAACCGTGCTTTCGTGTGCTTGCAAAGGAGAGCAGAGAGCACATCGATTGATCAAAATTTATCGTGTGATGTACATATTGATATATATTTATACGCGAAGCCGACAAAAGTTTTTAATACTAAAAAAATCACAATTCATTTGAAATTTACAAAAATATGTTTTATGCCGATTCCTCTAATTTTTGATTATCATAGAACACTACTCGATTAAAAAAAAAAAGGTTAAGCATTGTTTAGAGCCAATTGAATGTGGCCTATTTTAGAATAGTATTTAAAGCGGATGTTCACTTCAGAATACAGTGGTTTTCATTTCTCCTCGTTTTCGTAAAATTCTATTTGTCTACACAACAAAATTCTACCTGAGTACAGTGGGTGAGTCGGCACATTGAATACACAATGTAGTTGCTTTCGGAGTTGCTTTCTTCTTCTTCACCTATGGAAAACACATTTTTCTATATATTTTTCTTTGGCATTTACATTTGACATGTTTTTTTGTTTAAAATTAACATATTTGCAGGAGACTGAAGTAAGCAAAGTTTGAGCCAAAAACATATTGGCTCATTCCAGTGTAATACTAAACCTTTTTTGATTTCAAGCAAAAAATCAGCTTTTTTATTCGACCATATGAGCAGTGTTTTCAGTCATACGTTTGTTACTAGGTATGTGAATTGTATTTTCTTATCAGAAATTTTGATTTTTTTTCTACCCGTGCATGAATGAGCACATGTTTTCATTCAAAAATGTCACAAACGTTACCAAAAACATACACCAAAATGTCACAAACGTTACCAGACGTTACCAAACAAAACACTGCATTAAAAGAAATCCTGTCGATAGAATTTCCTACCACTTTTATGAACTATTTGTAAATATGTTACCAATCATCTGTGAAAAGCGCAATTAAAAATTCGCTAACATGTCAGAGAAATTTTACTTTGAAGTCATTTGGAGCAAAAAAACATTTCCGTTCGCGGTCACAAACGTTACCAAACGTTACATGAACTTTATTCAGTATTTTGGCAATTATTTTAATCTTTAAACACCTGCATGTCTTGATCCCACCAGTGAGCACCATTATCAACAAGAACCTCGTTGATATAATGTTTATGATAGGTTCTGTGGCCATTTAAAAGTGAAATTTTCAAATTTTTCGGTCATAAACGTTACTTTGGAATCACCCTATTATGGTTTTCAAGTTATGAGACAAGCCAACATGCTAATGTTACATTGTTTGATGGACACCAATTTCAATTTTTGTCCATCAAACATAACATTCGCCTGAAAAACTCTATTTTGTTTGTATAAACAGAAATATACCGTGTGATATTCTGGAAATTTGTTTTAAATGATTAATTTTGTTGATATGCATAATCTATGATAACTTACAGTCAAATTCATTTTAAAGAAGGTAGAAAAAAATCATCATCTTGACTGCTAATGTTACATTATGATGGCAATGCGCAAGAGTTGCAATGCGCTGTCCATCAAAAAATGTGGCTTTTGCGATGATCAGTGCTGCTTATTTTGAAAATACAAGCATTTATATAGTAACTTTTGATTTTTAAATATACATTTTAATGTACTCTGTCCATGTAAAAGACTATGGCTGGGACACTGACCAAGTATTATACTTCAAATCACTTCAAATCTCATTTTTCCTGCAAAAATGGGAATAAATGGTACCCTCTATCCTGAGATATGCCATGTATCATTATTCAAGTTAGGCTTTCGTTAGGAAACCCAACTTATTCTTCTTCTTCTCCTTTCTTCTTCCGGTGTAGTGCAAGCTTCATTAATTTGAAGACTGTGGCACTTTGGCGATATGATGCATGGAGACGGTGGTAACAGTTTGCTACACACATACAGCCATTGACAAATTATTCTAAAACTTTTATCAAAAATATTTAAAAATCGAGGCTTATGAATCCAGCTAAAACTGGCACATAAAACATGTTTTTATTTTTTCCGACCTTATTCTGACCACGAGGTCATCATCATGCTGAGAAAATGAAAAAAGTTTATCATCGATTTTCCAAGCAAGAGTGCAATTTTGAACTTTTATCACAAAATCTTTACAAATCAAAATTTTGCAACAATTAATTACTAGGCCTATGAATCAAAATTGCTGAATGGCATTTCAAACATGTTTTTATTTTTCCCTTATTTTGGTCACCGTATGTTTACCCATCATGTTGAGAATGGAAAAAGTTTACCATCGTTTTTTCAAGCTATATATAGAGCAATTTAATTTCAAGTTGAAGTTTTATTTTAAAATCTTTAAAAACCAAAATTTTTGCAATCATTAGGCTATGCATGAATCAAAATTGAAGAAAACTGGCAAATTAAACATTTTTTTTCATTATTCTGGTCACGAGGGTGTGTACTCATCATGTTGAGAAAATGAAAAAAGTTCACCATCGATTTTTCAACATATAGAGAGCAAGTTTAAACTTTTATTTAGAAATCCTTAAAAAGTGCAATTAAAAGGCTTATGAAATCCGGCTATAATGCACCTTAAAACCTTCCCTCCCTCCAACCCTGGTCCCCCGCCTGGTCCATTAATCATTTAGAAATGCTGCCCTCTAATTAAATGTATTTGTCTTTATTTTCAGTCGTTTCAAAGCAGTTTCAAACATTTCTATATTATATAGAATAATTAGGACAGTACAGAACTTGCAACAAATGAAGTGTGCCATATATCGAAATCCGATCGAAATATGACACTCAATCAGTCCCATAATTTTTATATTATATGGGGTTACATGGGGTTATAGGTATATAATAGGTGTGTGTAAATTTACATTGACTTATATAATTCAATCGAGAGGGATTGTGCTGAGGGAACAATCGGTGAAAAGATTGAAAAATTACACTCCAAAAAGATTGAAATGTCGCCCTTTGCAGACAGCAAATTCACTCTTTTAAGTTTGATATTTTACTTATACGACTGAAAAAGAGTGATTTTCGCTCTTGGTAGATAATTTGAATTGTCAATCTTTTCGATTGACCCGAAGAGTCACTCCAAGCACGATTGACTTTTTCAATCTTCAGAATTTAGAGAGAAGATACATATATTCTTCTCGTTATGTCCCCATAGATATCCACTGTAACTTTGCCAAAATTCTTTGCTAATTATAACCTTAATCTTAACCCCTAACGGCCGAGCCCTCATCCTTACATCCTAACCCTCATAATTTCCAATTGTAACCAGATCCCGGGGGCACTGCCTACTCTCTAAATTCTGAAGATTGAAAAAGTCAATCGTGCTTGGAGTGACTCTTCGGGTCAATCGAAAAGATTGACAATTAAATATATACCAAGAGCGAAAATCACTCTTTTTCAGTCATACAAATAAAATTTCAAACTTTAAAGAGTGAATTTGCTGTCTGCAAAGGGTGCACATTTCGATCTTTTTGGCGTGAAATTTTCAATCTTTTCACCGATTCTTCCCTCAGCACAATCCCTCTCGATTGAATTATATAGGTGTGTGTAAATTTACATTGACTTATATAAGTGTAGTATAATCCTAAAAAGTACAAAAATGTACACATAAATGGCTCAAATTTTTTAGGTCCGAGTTGAAGTGGTGAAAAGCTGGAAAATTAAAGATGGGGCAAAGTTGCATGTGATCCACGAACTTAATTAAAGTCGAACAAGTCAAAATTATGAAAATTGGGCGAGGTCTAAAACTGTTATACCTAATATTCATTTGAGACACAAAACTATGAGGCTTACGGGCCCAGAGCCCGGCCCCAGCGATGTCCGTCGTGATATGACACTTCTATGAGCTTATTATGGTTCGCTCGAGGCGCCTTTTGTCTTACCAAAGGAGGGGTAACCCCCCTAACGAATGATTGCCTGTCGCGTAAAAACGCCAACGAATATATACGACCAGTGGCGTAGCCAGGCCTTTCTCCAAGGATGGGCAAACCGGGCAAACCACCCAAGATTTCTCCAATGGATTTTATCGAGCGACTTTACAGGGGTTCCAAGGGGCCGACTCGCCGGGATTTTCAAGAAAAAACGCCAAATATTGGGCTTTATGAAGTTTTCAACCTAATTTTTGGCAATTTTTAGCTCTAATTGTCGTAATTTTATGGGAAAAAGGCAATTTCCTGCTCCCTTTATTTTTCTCCCAGGTCTTCAAAACTTCTCCAAAAAATTTCCGAGGTGGGCAAATCGCCCACCTTGCCCACCCCTGGCTACGCCACTGAATACGACCTATGTAAGTTCATCCTTTGCGGTCATTTTAGCGAAATCGTGCTACCTTCAGGGGGTCAGGGTTTCCCGTCAAAGTCGGAACTTAAAGGGACTGGCCTAGATCCTGTCCGCTGATTTTCTGACTATATATTTTTTCACATGTATCGATAGTACATGATTATACTAACATATCCTACCAGTAGTTTACACTGATATTTGTGTAACAGAGGAGAAAAATTAAATTATTTACCAACTGTATTTTTTCGACAAAAAATAGTTGAAAAAGTGTTTCTAGTTTCAAATCTTAAAAAGATCTTGTTTCTACACCTGTGATGGGTAAACAAAATTATTTTTGATAAAATTGTTTCTCTTTTGATATGTATTAACTTATCTCCAAGAGCTTCATTTGATCTTTTATCTGGTAAATCCAGACTGATATACAAATTTAGGATTTAGAAAACACTGGATAGTCACACCACCATCACATATAGATATATTGCAAATCAATTTGCTGTCAATTTGAGCCATTTATGTGTACATTTTTGTACTTTTTAGGATTATACTACACTTTTCAGCTTTAAAAACATCTCCATAAGTTTTTAGTTCTACGTGGAATCTAGGCTAGATGGTTGCCACCTTGAAATATTTTAAGTCGCCATTTTGAAAAATATCTGCATGCATAAAACTTACAAAAAACAAGGTTAAATCATGATATTTGAAACTTTCACAGCAATTTGGGTTTTGTGGCGAAAATCACGATTTTCCGACTCGTAAGTACCGTTATGACGTCATAATTACTTAACGCCCTGACTGATTTTCATGATTTGGGTATTAATAGAAAGAGGAGACCTACCCCATACTACATTACTATGGTACAAAACAACCTAACTTTGGCGGTTAAATTATGTCAATTTCATAAGGGTGGGGTGGTAAGTTGAACCGTGACCACCCCTTGATAACAAACGTTACAAAAAATGCCTTGGTAAGACAAGGGTTAATGTCCGTAATCCCGCATGTATTTAGTATAGGAAAGCACACGTATGCTTTTTATCAATTTTTCTATGGAAAAACAAGTTTTTGACAAAATGCACTTGAAAACGATTTCAGACAGTCACATTCCTTTATTTTAGACTGGTTTTACTCAAAACTATATATTTCTGATCAAAATCTGATAGCATTGCTTTGAGGTGTTATGATTTCTCTCTAGGACCAGACATTTTTTGCCAGAGCGTTTGACTCCAACTTATAGGGAACCCTTTCTGAACCTTTTTTGGTGCTAAAAGGAACCAAATCATTTTTTGACCGGGAGTCCTTCTACACTCTTAAAAAGAAAGGATCAAATTGATCCGATAAAGTATCAAATATGAGCTGTAGAACTAAAAAAGGTTCAGAAAGAGTTCTTCAGCCCCAAAAGTGGTTCCCCTCAGCTTCAAGAACCTTCTTGTAACAAATACTAGCGAACCCTCAAAGGTTCTTTGTAAAACAGTAAAAATGTCTGTACACTCTTAAAAAGAAAGGATCAAATTGATCCGATAAAGTATCAGATATGAGCTTACCCTTTTCCGGATCAATTTTGATCTAAATTCTCCTAAAATTTGATCCTTTTCGGACAAAAAAGAGTGTGTTTGATCCGAAAAGTAAAATAGGCCTTGATGGCCTACTTACATTTTAAAAGGCTTTACAAAGAACCGGCAAAAGGAAGTTCTTGACAGAAGTTACAGAACCTTAAGTTTTCTGAGACAAAATGGTGCTCCCCACAGGACAAAGAAAGGTTTTTAATTGAACCTCAGTTTTTTTCTAAGAGTGATATAGCTGGGAAGCGAATTTAGTTTTTCTCTTCCCAGGATATAGTGTAAAAACTGTATCGCATATCGGTACTCCCCATTTAGGGTGTGAATTTAGGAAAAAGGGTACGGGTTGGCTTGATTATATTGAACTTCACTGCCCAAGGGCCAGTCAAGAGCCTAAATTATGTTGCAGGCATAGCGTGACCGAAAAAAACAACAACATCTGAGGGTCGCTTTTGACTCCTGAAAACAACCATTTTCAAAAAGTATGGTACTTTCTCAAACCCTAGCATGAAAATGGTAAACTTCCCCATCAGGGGAAAAAGGATGAAAAAATCACCCTTCAAGGGGGTGAAAGTTTTGAAAAACCGTGGTACTTGGTATACTTGGTGTGGTAATTCCTTTCCAGCAGGATCCTGCTATACTGGAACGCTCAATGATGCTGCAACCCAGATAGCAAAGTTAGTTGGCTTAACGTTGGGCCAATTTTGGCCTAACGTTGGACAAAACTTTGCAAGGCTGGGAACATTATTATACTTGACTGTCCCCCGCGGACGAATGATTTGTCGAATGACAACCCCCCCCCCCATTTTTGTACGAAAATTTGTAAAAGATGGGCTTTCTTTAGCGTCTTAATGAGGCACATCCCAGTCACCTGTTAGATAGGGAGTGTTCCCCGGAGTGCCCTTGAAAGTTTTTTCCATAAAAAAAAAAAAGAAAAATAAATAAATAAATAAAACGACTGGTAAAAGTTCTACATGTGTAACAAAGCCCCTGTGTTTTATCGCTTCACCAATTATCGATTATTCATGATCCGATTTATTGATAATCCAATTTGGAAGTTCGAAAGTGGTGACAGAGCTGGCTGGAGCGGAACAGCAACTGTCAAAACAAAACTAAAATTTGTACTTTTCAGCTGTATAATATCACCAATAGACATTTGTAACAAAAAACATGACAATGGTCGTCACATGAACAAGCTTTTGACTGCGTTTCACGCGACAGTCAGAGCCTTAAAACTATCTCGAGTGTTTGGATGTAATTAGCGGAAGCTCAAACCTCCAGCCGCCGGAATCTACGGTGAAACTTCACAGTGTTTGTTACGGTCAGGGCCAGTCAGTTCATTTACCAGCTGGAAACATTTGCTTTCTCACTTGCTCGTATTATTGCTAATGGATATTTATGTACTTGATTGTGGAGTATTATTCCTGAACATTTATGATTTGCATTTAAATGCAAGTGCAAGAAGGTAAGATTTTTTTTTTCAATTTGAGTTTTGACCACATGTGCTTTCACAAAGTTTCAGTGTCCTTTCACATGTTCAAATTCAGACATGTGTAAATTCAGGTGCTAATTTTGATTTGCATGATTGGTGAATTCTCAAATGGAAGAGTGTAGTACTAGTATTTTTATTTATTAACTTTGCCTGCATACTGCATCGTTTCACTCTGGATTAACGCGCGCGACCGCCAGCGTTTTTAAGCAATATGAATTAGACCAATCACTTAAGTTGTACTGTAAATATGTGCTTACGAGTTGACTTTCACGCAAACAGGGTAGCAACAAGCGTTGTTAGGTATATTCATAAAATTTAGAAAATTGAAATATTTTGTTAAAAGTGGATTTAAATTAAAGACCTGTGACAAAATTTGCAACAAATTGGTGGTTCAACCAACTTTCTAGGTCTAGGTCGACTAGGTTAGTCTATAGCCTAGCCCTAGGCAGGAGCGGACATCCGGGCTTTTTGTTTACATCCGAGACGTTTGTCCAAATAGCGCGGTGAAAACATTTGCCGACTTCCCATTCAATTCAATGGAGAAAAAGGAATTCGCGGAAACTTTGATTGATTTTAGCAAATTGTCAAAATGTTTCGATTCCAAAATCATATGAGATGTGTGGTATTCAAGTCATAACAAAATGACAAACAGCTCATCATTTCACAGATTTTCGTCTGGCTAAAAAAGAGAGAAAATGAAGGGATGCCTGGCTGAAGTATTGATTGTTTTCACCGCGCACTAAGTCAAGCGCGAGTTATTTTTAGATCATTGTGCTGCGTATACCCTGCATATGACCTGCGTATGACGTAGGTCCGCTTTCGCCTATTATTGTTTCAAATAAATTTTGGACACAAACATGATTTCTGAACGCAGCCACAGCGTATCCACAAGTTGAGACAAGAACGGGACACCGGCAAGTACGCAACACTGTTTCCAATCAGTAATCCACACTACCGCGACATCATGCATGCCTGAAAAGCGTTGTGTACTTTGCATAATATGCACACACAGTTGTGTTACGCAAGGCTCTAAATTTTTGGTGTCCGAGAATTATTTGAAACAACAATAGTATAGGGTAAACCGAGGTAAAAAGGCCCGCTTTTGAGGTATTTGCTAAATATCTCAGATCAGCTTTGAGGATCTTCGATAAAGTTATGTGGTTTTATCCACTACATGTCCTCTCTATTTTATGCAAATCTAGATTCATGAATATTTATTGGTAAGGGGGCCTTGAAGGTGATTATTTGGGTGGGCCTTTTTACCCCGGTCAAAGATTTTTTCAGGGTAAAAAGGCCCACATTGCATTTCACCAATATGATCACCATGGCAACCATATTCAGTAGCTATGATTTTCAAACATGAGTTACTATAAGCTTTGTTTGACAAACTTCACACCAAAAAACTTTTGATTTTCTGTAATAAATTCTTAGTCATGGACCTTTTTTCTTGTGCCCTCAGTTTTACTATAAAACAATTTCTTTTTGTGAAAATTCTACAAATGGTCATGTTTTTTATTGTGGGGTACATTTGTGTATGTGCCAAAATGAGGAAAACTGTATCATTTTCCAGTTATGACTTAATAACTCAAAAAGTTTACACTGGAACCATATAAAAGTATATATATATTCTTAAAGGATATAGTGTAGCGAATGCAAAAATAGTAGTTAAGGTCAACATATACAGGGTGGCCCATATGTTATACAGGGTGTAACATGCAAAAATAGGTAGAAAATCTAAATCTCGTTATGAGCCCCACCAGTGAATATGGAATGGTAACTTCATATTCCAACCATTGGTTAGTGTACTTATCTAAATTACCCATCCAGTCATAACATTCATTATTTATGTTTCATATGTAAATACAGGGTGGCTCAAAATACATGTCATATTTAGTGAGATTTTAATTGGTACGCTAATCAAAATGATACATATGCTGGTTTTTTAAGGTGGATTATGACTAATTATAACATTTGCAAAGCTACAATTATTGACAGACACATAATCCATCACTTTCAATGATTTTGGATTCAGGGTGTCCAAAAAACAAACATTTTTGCAATATATACTGCATCACATGCTATTTTTCTTTTCATTTACCTTGTTGCACATTTTACTGATTACTTATACATGTTATTTAGGTATTTTCTTTGAAATTGATGCCATTTTCTTGCAAAAGATGATAAAACTAGGCAAACAATGCCTAATTTTTGCAAAAAAACATGTACCGTATCCATGTATACAGGGTGACTTTTTAGGTTCGTATGGATAATAATTAACCCATAAAAACTTAATTAAGTGTTTTTTGTTTATTTAATTTGGGCCATGAGTGTCCAATAGGCTGTAAGTACCAGTATGTGGAACTTAATGGTATAAAAAGAACTAAAACAGTCTTTAAAATTAAAGTAATTTCCAAATTTTTATGTAAACCAAATTAAGCTATTTATATAGGCCTCCATGTACTCGACATTTTGCCTTAAATTTATCTCATTAATTAAATATTTTAAGTAATTACAAATTTTAAGACATCATTATATCAGTAAGTAACACTATCAGTTAAGAAATAATTAAAAAAACTCTTTCAAGATGTAAATAACCTAATGCTAGGGACATCAAATTTCAATACTTTAGTCCTCCTCCTCCTCAACCTCTTCCACCCCTGACTAATTCCACTTAATGAGCCATTGTAATTAATTGAGATAGTTTGCATAATTAATTACTTTTTATTCTCAAAGATTATTAAATTACCTTTAAATTAAACCTGAAACCAGTCCCCTGTGATACAGGGTTAGAAAGTTATCAGCAGTTTAAGTCAAAAATGTCTTCGCAAATGTAACAAATCCACCTTTTTTGTATGTACCCACAATAAAAAATGTGACCAAAACGCCTTAAAATTTCAAATTGCTGTATTTAATTTTTAAAAAACCAACATCCCTTATAAGATGTCTTATAACATTGTTACTATCAATATATAACATAATTCGAATGCAAACTTATATATGTTTTTAATTTTCCCATGTTTTTTTCCAGTAAATACGATTATGTAACATACCAAAAAAGCTGCAGGTGTCTATTTTCATAGGGGTAGGGGTAACATTTGATGCCATAATTTTATAAAACATTACAAATCTGGCCAATATATGGATAAAAGTTGTGTAACTAATATCCCTCTACAAAATTAAAAGGAAATTTCACAGTGAATTGAACTCTTTTGGCTCTTATAGGTCAAAAGGCTGGTTTCAGAGGTCAAATTTTACGTAATTTTCGATATTTTACTCATTTCGGCCTATCAAGTGATAGAAAATGTTGAAATACCTTCTACTTTTGAATAATTAATTCTTCAGAGGTTCATTTTATCCCTATTCCTAAATATTACCAGCATTATAAAATTTCTTTAAATATTTTAATCTTCTTTTTAGAGGGGTGGGCCTTTTTACCCCGAGGTGCTCGATTTTGTTTGGGGTAAAAAGGGCCACTCAAGAAAGTGGAATCATGGAAATACATGTATTTGTTTCATAAATTTAACATTTTCTAATTATTAAAATTACTGTTCTAAACAATAATTGATATAAGAATCAAACAATGAAACATAAATGTTAAATAACTAATGATTTTAAGTCACATGTGCAAAACCTTGAATCGTCAATTTCATTGGTTTAATTTTCATTATTCCGTCAATACCTCTGTGTACCCTTAAAAATGGTTAAGGAAATATATTTGTTCTTGCATCTGGTTTGTGTGTATAATTGCACTTTTAAAAAATATATTTCATTTAATATCTAAACCTATATTTTTTTACTGGGAATAAACAAAAGTTTAGTGGGCCTTTTTCCCCCGTGGGCCTTTTTACCCCGGTTTACCCTACCGTTTTCAAATAATTCTAGGACACGAAAATTTTGAGCCTTGCGTAACACAATTGCGTGTGCATTTTACGCGAGTACCCAACGCTTTTCAGGGACGCGCGATGTCGCGGCACTGTGGATTACTGATTGAAAACAGAAAGGGAATGTCCCTTTCGATGCCAGCACCGTGAGGTCGCTCCTGCATCGCTCTCTCGATATTTTGCAATTTTTATGCATTATCGTTGCTATTTGTGCCTGAATTTATGATTGTGAGTTGCTGTTAGTGTGTGGATCGTCAAGATGTTTTTATTTCACCGATATCAGTCTTCGTTTTTCCATGTTTTATGGACACTTTCTGTTCTATCGCTGTTGGATTTTGCTATAGACTGGGTATGTACTGTACATAACAATCCGTATATCCCGATAAATCAATCGAGTGCCAAGATAATTACCAATGGTGATGAGGGTAATTACTCACTCGGCCAAGATAATAAGGACAGCATCGATATAATTAGATACAGCCGTGATCATCTTCTATCGTTTCAATCACCACCGCCAGGCGTCAATAACCAAATTGATTGTGGCATAGATGAAAGTGTTTGTATCCGATTAGCTAAATTGAACCTACTTCAGCACCCGT
>JXSR01S074936.1:57136-70899 GCA_000969725.1 Ophiothrix spiculata | reverse complement strand
ATGAAAATGAAGAAATTTTGCCAAAAATTAGGTTTTTAAAGAAATTTCATAGACATTTTTGTTCAGTCTTTTCAAAATTAGGTTAATTTTACAGAGCTTCAAAATAGCTTTCTTTTGATACCAAATAGGCCTATGTATGGTGGTAGCATTTTTCATTGAATAGTTACATCCTTTTTTCAATATTTTTCTCATGAATGTTCAATTTTTGGTGAAAATGGCCTGGTATAAAATTTTGCATTACAGTTTTTAATGGGAAATAGAGCAGTGCAGTGGCCACTTGTGATGTCACAAGGGGGGCCACTCATCTTGGACTATGGGATATCATCCATGAACAAAAATTCACGTAAAAAGGGTGGGTTTTTTCTGACTCTAGGCAGGTTACGTACGTATCGTGAAAAGGGTCTAAAAACAGCCAGATATTAAGGAAAAGGGTGTTTTTTAAACATAAACTTACGTATAAAAAGGGTTCGTTGAATCTAGATCAGCAACATTCTGTTTGTTATTGTGAATGATTACAAGTGCTAGTATTGATTATTTTCCAATTACGTAGCCTGATAATTTCTAGACACTAGGCTTGATAAAACATGGTAGACATGTGTACATAATTAATATCTGGTACCAACAAGGGGTCTATTTCTGACATGGTGTATAAATTTAATGACATGTTTCGGATAACCTATAACTCACATGGCATAACATGCAATAGACATAATAAAATAAACACCGTGCTGGTAATGGATATTGAAGTGGTTATGGGTGATTTATGCCGACTTTTGTCTCCAACTTTTAAAGACTTAAAGTCATAGCAGACCTAAAGGCTCTATCTCAGTTTTAAAATATATAGTCATGTCAAAATAACAAATGAATTGAATATCAAGTTAAATTTATAAGTAATAAACATTTGAAAAGAAAAAATCAGTAATTATGATATTCATAAAAATAAAACAAGCAAGAAAACATATGGAGCAAACTTGGGAATCAAGAGATAGAAATGGAATAAAGAATGTACATGGTTGCCTGGTCTAGAATGAACAGCGCATCTGCTTTACATTGGGCAATATGAATCATTGATTACAGCAAGAGGTGACTGATGACCTGGGGGGCACTCACATATGATAGTGGCGTATGAGTGCCACCGAGCACCTTGAAAGTAGGGGATCTTGACAAATTGGTCAAAAAGGGGTCTTTCAGTGATAAAGTGCAAGAAAATGGGTGTCTTTGGGCAAAATTCACCTGTACGGGTTAAAATGGCCAAAAATTCCGACAAATTTTCGAGGATTTTTGCTAAATTTTCAACAAAATTTGCACAATTTTCAAAAAATTACATCAAACTAAGAAAATGGTGGGTCTTTGAGTGGCAAGGGTTCTTAGTGACAAGGAATTTAAAAAAACATATGCAGTGATTTTGTGCCCATATAGGACCATCTGTCTATGATGTATTCGGACTTCAACGATTTTGGTGATTTCCTCAAAATTATAACCTTTGGGAGCTTTAGGGTTATAGTCCAATCACCAAGATCCAATCCTAGGGAAGGGCACCCAAATTTAAAACTGATGGGCATGTGCCAACCTATTAAAGCGGAAAATCAAGGGGCATTCAGTGTAGGATTTTGGTAAAAAAAAGAGGGTATGATTCAGTGTGATAATCTAAAAATAACAGATCTTTGACTTTGAGTGTGAAAATGGATGACTGGCTTAACAGTTTGGCTACACTGAAATCCACTGCTCCAAGCAGAAATCCAGGCACTGAAACAAGATTTAGATCTGTTTTCCGTTAGTGTTTAGGGCTCTTTGATTTTGAAGAAGGCAAGAATTAGGACAAGTGTAAGACTTGGGAAAAAATAGGGCATTGGGTGTAGAAGGTGTGAAAAAAGGGGATCCAATTAGATGCTTACCAACAAGTGTGCAATTTAAGTGCACTTCATTTTTGACAAAGTGGCCTACATACTTTTTAAGTAAGCTATACATCTCCTTGTGTGTAACTGATGTAGCAAATATGAAAAATCAAACAAATCATCAAGATGCCTGTCTGAGTGTCATCAACCGGGGGAGGGCAGTCAACTTTGAGGTGGCAGGTAGGAGGTTATTATTTTATTTTATTTTATTTAAGCTTTCATTATACAGGGTAGCTTCTTCAGTGGCTAAGCACTGCTATTCTAGAAGGCCCTGTTTTAATTGTAATACAAATAAAACATAATTTACAAATATTTACAGGAAATTATATCATATACATATCATATACAAGACATAAAACTATAGTCAACATGCATTTTAAACCAAGTGGGGAACATATTCAAATATCATTAATTAAATATTTGAATTGTCCAAGGGACAAAGAATTAAATTTTGAACGAATGTCAGTATCAACAACGTTGTTCCAAAGGTTTGCTGCTATGACATGGAAAGTTCTTAAGCCAGAATTTGTTTTAAAGCGGGGAACAACAAGCATAATCGATGAATTTCCCCTTGTACTGTAACTATGGGTAGTATGAGTGAAAACAAAGTTTGAACACAAATAATTTGGGGCTTCCCCAATGAGACACTTAAATAACATAATAAGAACATGTTTCTTCCAAGTTACATCAAGCTTATGCCAATTAAGATCATTCATCATAGAATCAACTGAAGTTCTAATATCTGCAGACAGAATGATTCTAGTAGTAGCAAGGTTGTTCATAAGAATTTGTAGCCTGTTAGTGAGAGTGAAAGAGCTATTAGACCAAACTTGACTACAGTAATTAAAGTGAGGCATCACTAAAGAATCAGCAAGTGTCTTAAGAATATAATTTGGAAGATAATATTTGACACGACGAATTACACCACAACGTTTGGAAACATTGGAAGCAATGAAGTCAATATGCTGAGCCCAAGTCATTTGAGCATCAAATATAAGACCCAATCAACCTTTTCAATAATTTCACCATTATAAATCAATGAAATTTCTCTAAAACTTTCAAGCCTATGAGATGAACCAAAAAGCATAAATTTTGTCTTACTGAGATTTAGAGTAAGATTATTTTCCCTAAACCAATCAGCTACTATACTCATATTATTATTAAGACTAGTTTGAAGAGAAGAAGGGTCTGATGAGCTAATCAACAATGAAGTATCATCAGCATACATAACTGATTTACATAAAATATTATTTGGAAGATCGTTTACGAAAATAATAAATAATAAGGGACCTAATATAGACCCTTGTGGAATTCCAATATCAATAGGTTTTAAATCAGAAAAAGAAGAACCAATTTTAACAGATTGCATACGGTTGCTGAGATATGATTTAAACCAATTGAGTTCAATGTCACAGGTTAGTAAGTGACCGGATGACTTTACACATAACCCTAAAGCTCCCAAAAGTTACAAAAAGAGAAAATCACTTAAAGTCCGAATACGTCATAGAGGGAGACCTATATGGGCACGAAATCGCTGCCTAGGCAGCGCCCCCGGGTGGCTTAGTATAGGTGGACATTGGATTGGGATGCGAGAGGTCCCTGGTTCGAGCCCAGAACCACCAATTTTTGACACCCTTATTTCAGAGGAGACAGCCCTGAACTAGTAAGAACGAAAAGGGGTAGAAAGTAGGTTTGGGTTAGAAGTAGGCTACATAATTGCCTATAGTGGTGTAATTAGGTTACTGGAAGTGCTTTATTTGAATGATTGGAAAATGAAGTTGATTTCACTGTACAATTTAACAGAACAAAAGAAGGCCTTCAATGTCCTTCAAATGAACACGTGTTTCAAAATGTGTTTTTGCAAGTTCGGCCGACTACTTGCTACTGAAACCTTCAATAGTGGGACATATTTTGCCCTCTGTCTGTAATTTGGAGGATTGTTGGTTATAGACGTCAAATTTAAATGGGAAGGGGCTTGTGCACCCTCCACTTCCCTGGATCCGCCACTGTTTGCTGCAAAGTTTTGAAATGTGCAGTTACCAAATTTGGTGGCAATGGTAAGTCAATGAGCATAAATGTGATGACTCACCCAAAAGGGGGGACTTGCGACAGAACACTTTTCGAGAAAATGATGAAAATAGGCAGCAAAAAAAAAGAAAATAATAAGAATTTCCAGCACATTTTCTGTTGTAAAATTTGACCCCCTCGATCAATTTCAACAAGTAAGGTGTCATTTTAAAGCTAAGACAATGTTGTAACAGATGAGATGATAAAATCAAAATTGATATGATCTGCAAAGTCTCCCTTTCGGGGTGAGCCATCACAAATGCTCTAAGCAGTCAAGGGTAACCATGGTAACACGAAAGTCATTAGAAGTCAAAAAGAAATCTAATAGAAAACTCACAACAATGCAGGGACTTCCATTTAAAATTTGCAGGGGCTCTTTCAAAACCTCTTCCAAAGTTCTTTAGGGGAGCAATTAGGGGACCTATCTGGAATTAAGATGTAAATACCACCATGCAAGGTGCTCTATTAATTGAGCTCCCATTGCACAAAGCATTAAAAGGGGAGCAGGGTGGCTCAGCTCATTCCCCTCAAACGGAAGTCCCTGCAATATGTTGCGCTCCAGTCCATTTGTATCCCCACACTGCACAGCATACACTGGCTGGCAGCAGAGTAATGTTGTTTGCCACAAAAAAAAAAATATTGCACTATTAAAAGTGTTAAAATAAAAAAATTGGATGTTAGACCATACTTTAGGCCTACAGTACACACAACTCTTTAGCACCATCACACCATATTAGGAAATATCAATTAAGCCAAGACACAGTTGGGCCTAGAATCCGAGAGATTTGGAGACATTGCATTATAAGTGTAGTAATACGAAAAAAAAGAAGAAAGTTTTGTCAAATTGTTGCAAATTCTCAAGTAAGTGAACTCCGACTAGCCCCAGCACACTGTTAAGCATAAAATATTGTGTTAACCTAACAACATTGAACCATCAGCTAGCTCCAATGTCCCAGGAGGTACACCCCTGGCTTTGTGAGGAGGTTGAGTTGCATGACCCTGTAGCAATAAATGCAATAAATAACTTATAGTCGGGAAGATTCAAGTTCAATGTTCTACATAATGAGTAGTAAATATGGATAGGGGTTTTAATTACCTCCAGTGCTTTATGCAGGTACAGATACCAACTACATTTTTAAATAGTTGAAATTAAAGGGGCACAAATTTTCGGAATTTCATTTATGGATGATTTACATTTCATATACTACAAAATAACCGTCAATTACCAGATATCGGAAAATTTTGATAAAAACTTTCGGAAAAGTCAAAAATTTGAATTTTATTTTGTTTGTTGATCTTGGGTATGAGATTATTCTCTAAACGTATTTATTGATGCTATATGTCAAGAAAAAGCAAAAGAATTGTTTGTAAAACATTCCTTTCACATCATAGATTGCAGATAAATCGAAAGAAGTTTGGAGTTTGCATTAATTAGATCTCCTGAAAAGGCCAATTTAAAAAAATTCAACTATAGAGGGCAGTATTTATCGTTGTCGACAACGATAATTAAACATAAAAGAATATCTAAATGTTTTGATATTTAGGGTTTGAATTTGACAATGAAACTTTGCATGCTGTCATTATTACCGCTAATACTTCAAATGATGCAAAAATCTCAATATATTTGGGTAAAAGTTTGGGGATGAAGATGAACTTGTCCAATGCCCCCATTAAAGAGCTTAGAATACAAACAAACAAAGAAGCAAATTAACACAGACAAGCAAGCAAACTTGGAGCAAGAGAGGTCTTGTGTGCTTAGGCGTAGTGGAACAGAGTCAGGCTTCTCAGCCCAGGAAGCAGGAAGATTATTCCATCTCACTTTGGCTAAGTATGCTATGTCTCTGCCCGCATCTCTTGGCAATTGATTTTGTAGACCTGAGTGCATTGGGGAGCTGTTATGGTAGGAAGCATTACAATCTGAGTGCAGCTAGGAATGCCAATTGACCATGCAGCCACCATGGCAGAAGCATCACAAGGTATTATGGTATATTCCTGACAGCAGGATGATGTAAATACTCGCGTGCGCAATAACTAGAAAATGTGATATTTTGAGAGCCTTGCAGATTATGAGATGATCAAATCTAATCCAAAAGATACATAATAGAGCAAGACATAGGCAAACGTCATTCACGTGTAGGGCCTACATGTAGAATGATTTAAAAATGTGCAATTATGTAATCACACTTTCCCAGAAATTGTTATTTGACAGCCTTGTACATACCAAAATGATTAAAAGTCATACAATTTAGACCACATCATAAGACTTTTTTAAAACAAGCAACATTCACGTCACATGCATGTAATATTTTCTAGGTACCAATTCAACAAATTTTGACCCGTTTGGTTTTACAACAAAAATTACGTTAATTTTTAATTGGGTTGTTTTTCCCAAAACATCAAGTGGGTTTAATATGGAATAGTGAAATTTTGGGGAAATGTTGATCTGTTGATCTCTATCATTATATTGACGATATTCTGCCTTGTTTGGGATTCAATTTGGCCTAATTAGGCCTACAAACAAGCTGCTATTTGGCTTTCACAGGTCTACACGTGTTCAAGCATGTGAACATTTCAGCTCCTATTTATGCAATTGTCAATTGTTTCTCCTGGCCCATGGTACGCGGGTACTAAGTGGGGAATTAGGTCAAATTTGTTCCTTTTAACCCTAAAGCTCCCAAAGGTTATAAAAAGCTACAAGAGCAAATCACCAGTTCTTACATAGACAAGGTATTCAAATATGTGCCTGCCTTTTGGGGTGATTTTTCCAGGATTTTGGTATGTCAATGGGGTGTTCTTCATCTCAGAAAGCACCCAATTTTCATAAATTTGGTGCTTTTGGGGAAATTTGCAAAAAAAGCACCCAATTTGAGTTAAATTGTGTGCTTTTCCATTAAAATTGGTATAGGCCTACTGATTCTGCAGGGTTTTTGAGCCAAAAATAAGTATAGAGATAGTCAGTTTTTCGGAGTCTGGCAGGCACATACCTGTCCAAATTCTTTTGAAGAACACCCCCCCATCGGGATTATAAGACATAAACAATCTAAACCTTGTTGTCTTGGAACTCTAGAGGCAAATTGGCATGTTTTGATTGCTGTCCATTGTTGTGTACAAGTATCATGTTCTTGATAAATTCCATGTCTGTAGACCCCACGCATGCTACATTGTGCAATTAGTGAAACAGACTGCATCAAATGTCATGCAATCAAACATGAACATTTTGAGATTCCTCATGAATGTTTCAACATTATACCTAGCCCTGATTTCAGTGCCTTGTCCAATACCATCTGTCCAAGTACGCGCACTGCCTGGGCTCGTTGCTGGGTCCGTGGGAGGGGCGATAAAGGGAACGGTGCTAGTTCTACATTATACCAAGAAATTAAAAATTGTTTGTCTCATAAAATTTTATCTGAAGTCAGTTTGCGTATGGTTGCAAGTTAGCTCTGTCCGCCCTATATTAAAACTTCACAGAAGTGAGATTTGATCATGTAAAGTTTATAAGCATAATTTGAGTTAAAATAATAGTGAGTTTCTGTTCTTTTTTTCTAAACATTGTTACAGGCATATAAATAGGCAATCCATCCGTGGGGACGGAGAAAAGTAATTATTGATGCCACTTCAGGAGGAGCCTTCCAGGAAATAAACCCAAGCCATGAATGCTCCAGTGGTATCAGCGGCAACAACAAGCCGATACAGAGATGGCGATTTTCACAGCTCATATTCAGTTCTAAATGTGCTGGGAAGGTAAGTAAATCAGAAAATCTTTTTTCTTTCTCTCTCTCGATTTTTTTTTTCATTTCCTTGTTTGAGTCAACTTTGAGTCAAGGCTTGAACAGTTTTATTAAGAGAATGTTACGATTGATGGTTCAGTCTGCATTGTTGACATAAATGGTTTGTTTTGGATCATGTGAGCTCCTTTACTTGATGTCTGAAATGGTGGTAACTGTCACTTTCAAGTAGGGGAGAGTCGATCAACTGAGGCCTTTATTAGTGATGGGCCGATTCAATCGACTGGATCGGAAATTGGCCCAGTTATTGTGAGATCGGTGACGAATCAGGATCGGCAAAAATCACAGAACTCAACCGATTCAGCCAACCGATCCATACATACCACAACAGCTTGAACATGTAGCTGGAAATCTTCATAAAATGTGTTTAAAATGCAACCATTCTGCCTTGTTGAACTAAACAGACTAACAAAGTAACTTGTCAATCTTGATCAATATTTCGATTTCTACATTAGTAAATGATCAAATTCATGGAAAACGTACCAGTGATACTTAACACTTTATTTCTGTTGAGAGTTTAAGTAACTTCATAACAAAATCGGTATCGGATCAGGCCGATTATTTGAAAATTGAATCGGGAATCGGCAATAACCGATTTAGGGTGGATCGGCCCAACCTTAGCCTTTACGCCATCAGAGGATGGCAGGTGATTTTTGTCATCATTGGCATTACCATAGGAAGTACATGTAACCAAGTCCAAAAACTTAATGGTGCATTCAAAATTAATAGCCCCACACTATTCATGTACACACGTGATGCAATTGTCTGGTTTTGGATAGGTTAGATTGTATTGAGAAAGTTAGCTCACCATGGGTTTAGAGGGAAGATACCAACCTGTGGATATTTTGAGTCTATCATGGAGATCAAATGGGGGGGGGGGTATTTGGGTTTTGCAAAATATACCAGCATTTGTTGTGAAATATTGAAACCATGCACGCAATTTAGTTGCACCTCTAATGGTGCATACGAGTGTAGTGATGAAACTACAATATCACTCAATGTCAACTATCATATTGTGTATCTTCAGATTTTAATGAGCACTTGTAATAAGCATGTTAACGTGAACGTGGACATAACATTCTGGGTATTGTGTTAGTGAGTCACTTTTTCTGTCGGCAATTGCTGGAAAGTGTAAAATCGGCTTCGGGAATTCTTGGAAAGTCGTGTTTTGAAAAGGTCTATTATACAGAGTCTAGTGCAGGCCTTCTCTTGAATTCTATTGAAATTCATATGCTATGGCGTATTTGGCATTCATTGTGATACAGAAGGAGGACATCAAGCCTGAATATTTGGAAAACTGGAGGAGAGAAGTAATGCAACATTGTTTTTTTTAATTAAGTTCTCAACAGTTGGTTATATTGATTAGAGTTTAAAATTAATTGCTGTGTAATATCAAGGAAGTTTCCTTGGTAATATTAACTGACAAGGTGTAATCCACCACAGACACTTCGTAAAGTGTCTATGAATCAACCTGTGCTGTAACTTGACAAGTCAGGTTGACAAGTCCAGCCAATAGTCATTGTCTGACCAGTCAATTGTGTTACATTGGGACAGACTTTACCATTGACAGACTGGTCAATCGTGACAAATTAGACACCGAGTGATGAGATCTGTCTTCACCAACCTTGCGCTAACGACATTGTCCAATTGCTCATGTAGGTCATCCCAATACAGATAAGAATAGTTCCTATGATATGGATTGCAAGATTTATGGGGTGATCATGTGAATTGATCGCTTCCCTGTTCTGTGTGAATAGCCGAGAGTGGACATCGAACGATGTGTCCGGTTCAGCTGCCAAAAACAATGACAAGGTGTGAACGTGATGAGATCAGTGATATCATCTTCCTTTCTCTTGGTGTGTCATTGAGAGTCAAAACTGATGGGGAGATTTGGTTGATTTTTGCATTTTTTTCTCTTTTTCCATTAATTCTACAACTGCTTCAGGATTTTTAAAATGAGTAATTTTAGCTAAAATGACCAAAAATTGTTTTAACAGTATGGATAAGTGCTTGAATAGGCTCAACTAGACAAAAGGCTGGGCAAAAGGTGTCCAAATTGCAATTGATTGGAAACAAGTCCGTTTCCTTGAGAGTGGTGTCTCGGTCCGTAGTAAGGTGTGTTAATAAGTATCCAATTCTTATGTCAAAATGGTGTTTTTTAAGAACATGTATGTACATGGTTCCTCAGATTATGATGCCATTTCCATTGCCCAATCAATGCAGTATGTGTTTGCGTGATTGTAATGTATGGCCGACTAGATTGCAGTTTGTATTGGTGATAGGTCTGAATTGAATTGATATGATGTGGGCACGTGTGGTCTAGCGGAAATCGGCAGGACTCATAAATGTGAGGTTGTGAGTTCGAGCCCCGTTGGTGCCAACGTGTTGTGAACCTGGGCAAATCACTTTATCACACTTGCCTCGTCGACCCAAGCTTGCGTTATATGGGGAGTTACTAGGAATGCTGACATTGAGGGCTTAAATAGGCAACTGGCTGTATTCTAGTGGTAACGGAATAAATGTAAAGCGCTTTGATCAATTATGGAAAAGCGCTATATAAGCAGCGACATTTATTTATTTATTTTTCTTCGAAATTATATCTTTTAAGGTAAAAAATTAGGCGTAGGATATTGACACGATGATCGTGTTAATAGTCTAGCCCAAAATGGCTATAGACACGATGATCAGGTGTGAGAAAGTGAACTTATGGCTATGGAGCCGATGCTCACGGATGGCAACAAAAATAGTGGAAGGAGGAAGGTGACTTTCATTGGTAATATTACAACTTTGGTCCCTCTATTTTTTTTTTGTCCGCCACGGACCAAAGGACAAAAAGGCAACTTCAAGTTGACATTCTGAATAACATCAGAAACTCTCCTGGTTGTAATAAAAGGTCAATCAATGCAAGTCACCTTCCTCCTTACATCATTTTTGTTTTTGTTGCAATCCTCTTGAGCATCAGTAAGCATCGGCTCCATAGCCATTCACTTCAAATCTCACACCCAATCATCGTGTCTATAGCCATTTTGGGCAAGGTTGACACAATCATCATGTCTATAGCCACTTCAAAAAAATTATCATAATAATATTTAAATATTTATTATATAGTTGTTGGATTTAATTCGTGAACGCGTACTCAGAGCCTTGTGCGTACACGCGAACTAAACAACCTTGAAAATATACGCTCGCGTCAGGGACCACTGCGTACTTGCTATAAACACGCGTTCACGAATTACATCCAACATCTATAGGTACCGTAAGTTTTGTATCTGATTTTTGGAAACACTGCCAAAATCAGTCAAAATTGCCATTTACTTTATTTTTTACCTATTTTTGACAATTTAACATTAGTTCAACATTAGCAAAAATATGTATGTGAAATATATATGAAATAAAAAATCAAATAATAGAACAAAAGATGCTACAGAAATTTGAAAAAAAGGAGCTGTTTTAAATTTAAGTCTAAAAGAAGAACATTATAAGTAATTGAATAAAAAATATACCGGTACTTAGTTTTCAAGAGTAGCTACATCGTCGGACGTGTTAAGTTTTCAAGAGTAGCTTCATCATAGGACGTGCCTTATTAGTTTAACATTGCCGTTTGTGCACAGAGACTGTTTAATGTTAGGCCTACCATCATTTATTTCCTCTTAGCAGTTATTTCTGATATTGATTGTACAAACAATTTGTTGAGTGATAAATCTGAGCAACAATTTGCCAGGAGTTTGTGAACAGGATCAGTGGATTGAAGTGTTTCTAAAGATAGCTCCGTCATTCCATATCGACAGAGAATTTTGTATGCTTTTAAACAGGTTTTTCTTTTAAAGCAGAAATTTGGGACATTGCATCTCGGGATTCTCTGTGAGCAATGTTTAGAAGTATCAGAAACATTGAATCACAGGCAAATTGTACATAGATAATGATTGTACTAACTGTTCTGATATTCAAGATTAATTAGCAATTGAACTTGTGTTGAGCACTGTCATGGCCATACAATAAAACTATATTAGACCTACATACTGTTAACATCATTGTGAATTTCTTATCAAATTCAGTGGGTCAGAATTTCTATCACAGCAAGCTTAATACTATCCCTTACATAGTTAAAATATCCATGGTCAATCAATCAATTAGTTAAAATTAATTTGGGCTATTAGATCTCCCCAAGGGATATTTAGTTGTATAAGTCTGCCCCCCCCCCCCCCCCGCCCCCCAAGGTTGTTGTGAGTTCGAATATGGTGGGCGGTGTGTCTAGTGTCCTTGAGCAAGATGTACACTCATGTGCTCCTCTCCACCCAGGTATCGAGTGGGTAGTGGCATCCTGGGAAGGTAACAGACTTGTGGGGAAGGAGATGTGGGTATCCCCTCACTAGAAATATAACAATAAATGGAGTCCGGCCCAATCACTTAGAAAGAAAGATGGGTACTCCAACCTGTGCATACAGGCCGCACCCCCCCCCCCCCCTTTTATTAGGCCAAAAAAAAAAAGGAACTCTGTCTCGGCTTACTTAAGGTCAAAACCCTAAGCGCTATGTGATTTTTTTTTAAATATTTTTTTAGATGAAAAAAACTGAAAATCTCTCAAAAACCTAAAAAAAAAGAAATCCACTAAATTCGGATTTTTAAAAGCTATGCTCACGGGAAGCTAAGTCTGACTATTTTTTTTTCTTTGGCCTTGGATCCCATGGTAAAATATTGATAAAAAATGTTTGCTGTGTCAAATGTGTCATAAAATTTCATTGACCTTGATGGTGATCAGAAATGAAGTGTTAAATGTAAAAATCTTTTCTTCGATTTGTCTTATAAAAATAATGAACTCTTTAATTAACTCTGGATCCATTGCCTTTTGTTTTAGTCACTAACTTGACATTACAAATTCCCTTAATTGGATTGCGTAATGTATGGGCAACATATTTCCGTTGACTAAAGTCATTGTTTTCAGTCTTGCCAAGATCAACATGACCAACTATGGATGAGCGGATATTAACTTCATGTAATGGCAATATTATTGAATTAAGCCCTGCAGTTATGCAATAACCACTTGCCAACTGTATTAAAACGATAGGTTTTTATTGGTCTGGCTCGTTAGTTTTGAAGGGTGTTAAACACTGGCATTTGCATACTAAATAGATTGATAGGATATAGGGTACCAATTAAATATGCATAGTGTTCTACGTCTTAGCATTGCAAGCAAATATACATGAGTGCAGTTTAGGACTGTCTCCAGACTAGTAGTTTCAGATAAATTAATTAATATGTCATAATCAAATTCTTTGTTAAATTTCCTGTCTAAAAAGTTTGTATTTTGAATATTTAAAAAAAAATGAAAAAACACACACCTGCATTTTGAATATTGAAAAAAAAAACCTGCTTAAAAGTTAGCTCCACACAGGCTGGCTCCACCCATAACAGTATTTTTATTTATTAAGTTTGCCTGTGTACTGCATCGCGTAACTCAAGCGTAACACGCACGATCATCGGCGCTTCACAAGCACTGGAATTAGACCAATCACGCGCTGTAATACGTGCGTAAACGAGTTGACTTTTACGGAAACCATGGTAGCAACAAGCGTCGTTCATCAAAAACCCCGCGAACGGAGAAACTTAATTCTTAAAAATACTGTACCCTCTACTTCTTATTCCTTAAAATAGGGTTGAGGACTTGCTGATCACAATTATCTTTTTTTCCAACATCCTATAATACTAACTTTCGTAACCTGATCATTGACGGCCTTTTTGTGCTTGACAGCACAAGCAGTACATGTTATATTATCAGCATCAGAGTTTTGCGCATGCAAAAGCACCAAAATTTGCAAATTTTCGCAATTTTCTCCAAAACACTTTTTACAATGTCAAGTCACTTATAGGAATTAATCGTAAATTCATTATATATCTAAACTGTCATTTAAGCATTCTTGTCGGTATTTGTGTATTTCGTTACCAGGAAGTTTCGCATATGCATGACCATTTTTGACTTGATAGTTCCTTCACAAACACAGGCATTGTTTAACACTGT